>JAQIWH010005964.1:0-13655 GCA_034695005.1 Cryptops parisi
TAATGCACATACACTCCCTCACTCACTCACACACGACACACACACATATATATATATACTTGAAATATTGTTTAATTTAATTAAAAAGGTGTTTAATGCAAAACAACATGCCGATATACCCGTAGAACACTTTTCAGTTTGACTATAAAGCAAACTTTGAATGATAGAAAAACTTAACATTTACATAAAAAAATTTTCTCCTACATAAACTAAACAAAATTTACTATAAATATAAACATTTGTAAGAGTTTCTTCGTTTTGAACTGTGGTAATGCAATAAAAATATTGCTGTAAAAAATAGAATGGGTTTATTTTTCTGGGCCCTGTGTTATTTCAAAATCGTTTAAAAACAGAATTGTTTATACATACACGAATGCTCTGGTCGCATAAAAAAATACATATATATATATATATAGAAGGATGACCTCTTAGATCACTGAATAAATAATTGATTTTTCGCGTACAAAGTTAAGATGAAATCGATGTCGGTTGCATAAGAATTCCGGATATTTAAATTTCGGATTAGTGAGGGTTTACTGTTTGTGTATATCGATTTTCATTATAGCAACTTTCGTGAGTTATTTTGGGAACTAAATTTTTCCACTTCAACAGCATATTATCACGTTTATTTTCGATTTTTCGAGTATGTATATTAAACTGACGAAATTACTAATAAACATGCAAACACTGAAGAGTTATTACATCCGCTACATTTTTCAATAACAACATACTTTCGCTCGATTATACGTTAGGGATAAAGTATTGACTTTTAGGTACTTTTGGGTTAAACGTCCGATTTCGCTCGTGGCGCTACTTGCGTGTATTTAGGTTATGGGTCTGGAGGCGTTAGTTAAACAAAAACTTACTTAATAAATCATTACTGATTCATTAATCATCTTTTCTATAAAAGACCAGACCGTGGCCTCATCACCAGTTTTTAAGCCCGAAAGTAGTGCTTAAAATTCTCATTGTTGGATCCAAAACCTGTATTTATCCGCGAAATAGGGAAAAACGGTGCATGTACTGTACAATGTACATCTGATAAAATTGTGTAATAAAAATAAAAAGTTTACTAGTTTACTGTTTACTAGTACATTTAATGCGTTTGTATGTTTAATTAAGCTAACCTTAAATACCAAGCGATTCAAAGTACAACCCAGTAGCGCCACAAGCGAGATCGAATGTCTAATTCCAAAGTACTGATTTTTTAGTATTAAAATAACCAACACAACCATGTGGTCGAACTTTTGAAATAATTAATTTTGCTTGATTTATTGGGAACACTTGTTGTTTAGGAAAACAAACACAAATGAGTTTTCAATTGCTTGTTTTATTTTGGTATTAAATTCTTTTTAAGCAATCTTTCAAATCGATTAAAAGAAATGAAAACTCAAAGTATTTCATTTGCAATTAGCTTAATCTTATGTTTCGTTGAATATTTTTATTTTTATCTTCAACTTCATTCGTGTGATTAATTTGAAGATTCAAGAAACAGATGTTAATTTTTACTTGTTATTTCCCTGTAAAAGAAAACGCGAATTTACGAATAATTTTATAAAAAAATTTTTATAATAGCGTAAAGAATTGTTTTCGTGTTTTTGAAATTTTGCATTTTCATGTTATTAAAATATTGATTTTTAGCGACTTGTTTTCGGTGTATTTCGAGATGAAACTGAAAAACCACTAAGACAATTACTTTTAACAATACTCTATTAAGAAAAATTGAGTAACGTTAACGCAGACATTAAATAACTACTCTTCGTAATATTTTTTTTTACTTATTTTATACATGGTGATTGAAAAATTGAACTTTGGACAGGTAAACAAAACATTTTCTGAACTGAGTAGTGATAACTTTCTTAATACAAAAAGAACCAATTAAACCTACTTCAAAAATTGCACAAAAAAGTGTGAAATAATTTTATTTCCATTTCAATTGATTTCTGCATACGTTACTTAATTCTACTTCGAATACGTTTTGATGTTACTTAATAATATGAAGTGATACTAGTTTTAAGAAGTGTACGTTTGAAGTCAGCGCAACCCATACAAATGCAACGTAAATAAGCAAGCGTGAATTCATTTCTTTTCAGGCGTTGCGCCGACTTTAAACGTACACGTCTTAAAAACTCATATTAATATGATTCCATTACATTCATTCAATAACATCAAAACTAATTCTTAGCAGAATGGAGTAACGTATGCAGTAATTGTATTGAAAAAAAAAATATTTTACACTATTCTGTGCAAATTTTGCAGTTGTTTTTTTAATTGTTTAACATTCTTTTAACTAATTTAAACTAGTCTCTATGCGCCCTCATATCGGTGGTTGTTGATTCAATATATAGGTACCAAAGTTTCTAGTCGACGTGTTTCAAAAAACATGTTGATCCTTCTAACTGAAGGTGATTGGTTTCGGACTTTAGGTAAACGAGTTGCTTAATTTTGCTTGTTTTTAAAAACAACTAGTCCGTTAAACCGGAAGTTTTGCGTGGTCAGCGATGAGTAAATATTGATCGCATTCAATTAATTCTGCTTTCACCGTCAACTAATCGACTGTAGTTTTAAAGGTTACGTTGAATGAAGTGAAAAGAGGACGATGATTCGTTACATTTTAGTTAGTGTTTCGATACAAAATAAAATTTGTTTTGAAACCATTTGAAAACGTGCTGCATTCTCAAAGAAAGAAAAATATTTATTAATTGAGTAATTGTTTCTAAAAGAATCGAAATTTTATTAGTTAAAACTGATACACACGTTATTAAATGACATTTAAAAACATCCATGAATGACGTCATAACTTTGCCCCCTTCCCCATCAACTGAACTCTTGCAACAAAGTCTCTTCAACAAAGTAACTTCTATTTCCTGAATCGTTGATTTATTATGATTGGTTGGAAAATCGTAGTTTATGTAGGAATTATTAAGTAACAAATGAAGGGTCTAGTGTAAAAAAAGTTCTAAGTAATTTTCACAATTTCAAGGAAAACGCGTTTAAAGATTTGAACTTGCCTTGCTGTCGATGGGCAACTTCATACTTCTTTCGCTAATATCTTTAAACATACCACTGTTTTACTCAAAATTATGCGTCAGAAAGGTAGAATTGCACTTAGTACATCCGAAAATGCTTCTAAGTTGTTTTTGACCAAAATGTTACTTAACATCCTTTTACACCAAGACCTTCAAATAATAGACCTTAGATTTTTTAAGGGCTTCTGACACACGCAATTTTTGGTGTAAAAATTCGAAAAATATGTGGACAACTACGACGTCAGTTTTTTGCCAACAAGTTTTCATTGGTTGGGCAAGAAGCTGACGTCAAAGTCGTCCGCAAATTGCCACAAAAATTGCGTGTCTAAAACCTTAAGAAAAATATTTTTTAAATATGTAATATGTAAGAAAATTTGCTATTATGTGATTCTGTGCGATATTATAATTAATTTTAACGTAGAAATTTATCATCAATGTATTTTTTTCTCGACTTTTTATTTTTAATCATTAACTAAAATCCAACACCTAAACCAAACACAAATTTACTGAAATCGACACTTTGTTGGGGGATAGAAAATTGGGGCGTATGGAAAGAAGAAAAACAACTTCTACTATAAATTGTTCCACAGCGTGTTTGAAGTCGACGTTTGGCACTTTTCCTTGACACGTAGCAGCGAGAAAATAAAAGTTGACTTGGTTCATAGTGCCATACAAAAGAGTAACGACCCTACTCTAATGAGACGAGTGCCGTTTCTTGTTTTCACTGATTTTATAACCCGGCAACAGCTGCGAGATAAGGCTAGTAATGAGCCATCAAAATTTTGGAGAGAACGAAATTTTTGTTTAAAAAAAACAAACAAACTTGTATGAAAAACTTGAGAGCACATGTTTACGTGTAAGTATATGGATGTCCAGATCGATACGTTTTCTATCTTCATAAATTGCACTTAAAGATTTATGAGGTTGTTGTAATGGTTTTGGAAAAACTTTCTTTCCAAAACCCAATGATGGTCAATTAAGATGAGTAGAGAGGAGTTTCCAATCAGGAAATAGTTTCGCTAAGTTTAATCATTAGCGAAATGGTTTCCATTACAACCTGTACGTTAATAACCGACTCTCATTATCGTTGTATGAACGTTATGTGATGAATGTCATCTGTCGGCAGTCGGTTTATCATTAATTCACATGATGTTAACTATTATTAATAGTTAAACCGCTTGGGTAAAGACGTCATTTGGGAGATTCACTTTTGAACTATAAATAGTAATCTTTTAGTTTTGATAGTTTGACACTATCTGTTTAAGAGAGGCAACGTGGTTTGTTATAAACAAGTACATTAAAAGTTTATATTCTTTATATATATATAGCCTGGTGTCATAAACAGATACACTGTATGTACATACATAATGAATTCATTCTTGATTTCTGCAAGTTTTAATTTACACGAATTTTTGATTAACGCTTATTTCGATTTATGCGAAATTAAATGTATGCGGTCGTTGAGTAATACGATATTTGATTTATGTGAGTTTTGAATCATTCCATGTTTAAATTTTGCAATTTTAGATTTATCTATTTATATATGTGCGTTTATTTTTTGCGTTATATGCGGTACATTGGACTTATATGGTTTTTGATATAGACGAAGGACTTATGCGGTTCTTATTTTATGCGTTTTTTGATACATTGAACTATACAGTATATTTTCATAAACGACTGTAGATGGCAGTATATGTTCAATTCCCAGCTCATTCACTCACAGACTCACAAGCGAAGCTAATATAAAGAGTATTGTGCACAAATTTCATTTAAGTTAAATACAATTTCTCATCAATATGTGCACACATATTCTACAATATTTGCAGATATTTCTGCTCAAATTAAACACAACTTTTAAACACATATTCTGTTGTATTCTAAACACATGTTATGCTCAAATTAAGCAAAGTTTATGCTCAACATCTGCACAAATTCTGTTAAATATCCTTTTATTTTCCTTATTAGAATTTTACATGTTCTTAGTGGTTTAATTACAAAAGTTTAATATGCAGTTATTAATGTAAAAAATTAATATTAATTAAAAACAGTGTATGTAACGTTGTGTTGACAATTAGTCTAGTAATTTTTACATATTTTTTTTTAGGTTTTTTGTATATAATAACTGAAATAACATTTACAAACATATTTAAAAATGCAATTAAATTAAGAAAACACTTGAATTAGAATTAATGACATTTTAGTGAGTTTATAATTAAAAGTAAACACAATTTTTAAGCTATGAAATGTTTATATTTGTAATTTTTCAAATTTTTCTGCAATATAAGTTTTATATTTTTTATATTCATATAAAAAATGTAAAACGTTAAAAAATATTTCAATAAAGAAAGGGAATAAGAAATGTGAAGCCTCCATGTTTCCATAACAACCCGTGTAAGCGTAGTATGTGAGTAAGCTGAATGAAATTATAATCAATGAGCTGCTTGAATGAGAAAAATAGCTCATTGTTATTTTGTTCCTCTCATTTCAAATGTTCATTCAACGATATTGAATTTCAAAACGATATTCAACGATTTTTAACGCAATATTGAATACACTTCTTTATACGGAAGATTAAGAGCTGTCAGGCTTTCCAGCACAACACAGCACGTTGCTACAGCTTTTACAGGCTTTCCAGCACAACACAGCACCTTGCTACAGCTTTTACAGGCTTTCCAGTATAACACAGCACGTTGCTACAGCTTTTACAGGCTTTCCAGCATAACACAGCGCATTGCTACAGCTATTACAGGCTTTCCAGCACAACACAGCACGTTGTTATAGCTTTTACAGGCTTTCCAGCACGAAACAGTGCATTGCTACAGCTTTTATAGGACTTTTAGTATAACACAGTGCATTGCTGCAACTAGACTTTGTGTAGTTAACTTGCAACTGGTGAATACCGAGCGAAACGCGGATTGTTTTGCTACTACGCCCATAAAAATACATACAGTATTAAGGTAACATAATAACTTGCTGTTTGAATATATAATATTGATTGCAGTATGCAGTTTAAATATTTGTTCTGTATCCAAAAAGTGGTTATCAAATCACGTTGTTTTTAGTTTTTATTTTTGATGTTTGGAACACAGATTAATTTTTATGTATGTTTTATGAGTTCCATTGGCAAAATTCGGTGATGAAACTTGCAAATTGACTGAATCGTGGGTGCATACTGTAAAAACATAGTGAAAACTATTATTTTTGCATATGTTGTACATATGTCATTTTTAGTGGAACGAAGCAGAAACTCAACGTTTATGAGAAAATTTTGTTGTGCATGTTCAGACAACAGTGGCGCTGCAGTCAGTCAGTTTCCAAAATGGCGACTCTAAACGACCAAGCACAAGTGACGCTTGGTGAACGAGTGTATGAGAAACACGTGTTTGGTTTGTTTTCATCTTTGTTCGAAAAACTTCGAACTATGGAAACATCTTAAATATGAGATACACTAACTTGAAAGTTTCAAACGTTTTTGACAATTTTTCGACATGAAGCAAAGGTGTAGAACACATGGTGTGAGTTACACTACTGCCAATACATTCTTCGGCGCCCGTGTGGAGGTGCTCTGACGTCGTATTTATTTATGAAGCTCTAGTATGTTTACTACCACCTCCATATTTAGCTATGGTTATATACTGTACATATTTTCCTTCAAACTGTATGTAATTAAAATGCCTAAATTTTATTATGTACACTCTGTATATTAATTATTTTAAAAGTTTTTTTTTGTTATATTTTAATGTGTTTTACGTGTTGGTTTTTGTTGCTCTGTGGTTTTTGTTAATTTTCATTTCATTTTTTGATTATTGTAATTAAAATTTTTATTACTTTTTTGTTTGTTGATTTTTTTAAATTTAATTTCATTGAAAATATTGATTTTAGTCTAGTTGGCTTTCATCTCTAAATTGCATTTTGTTGCTTTGAATTTGAAAAAAAAATTGGGAAGAGCTTTTTTTTGCTTGAATAAATTTAACTTTTTTGTTTTTTTAAAAAATATAAATAAAAAATTTCGTTTCATCCAATTTGATTTATCGTCAATATCAAAAATTCAAAAAATCCATTAAAAGATCACTTCAATAAATTTAATAAAATAAAACTTTGCGGATCAGTTTTTGTAGTTATATTTTGTATCTTATATATCAAGTAATAAAGCTTTAATAAGCTACAACCTACAAGACAGTTAAATATATAAAATATAATATATATATATTTATATTGTATATATAACTTAAATAAAATATGTATTTATAATGTATATATAACCTTTTTTTTCGAATTAAATAAATATTAAATTATACTTTTTTAATTCAAAAACAAGACAGTATGAATAGTATTTAATTATTAATATTAAATATATTAATGTTAAATATTATCAATATTAAATATCATAAATAAATTTTATTCAATATCAATAATATAAAATCCATTAAGTTTTAGGAAGTACAAAAATGTTGAATTGATTAAATTTATAAATATATACAGGGCGAGTTTAAATTAAGGTTTCATGGAAATACAATACTCGAAATGTTATTGTAATGAAAATGTCGAGTTTTAGATATAATTGCATCTTTTTAGGGCTGTTTAAAATGGTGTTATTTCCATTGATCTTTAATTAAAATTTCAAGATCATCACGTCATTACATTGTAAACCATGAGTTGTAACTATTAAGTTATATTTAGAAAGTAGTAGCTGATAGTTTATTTAGTCAGAATCCAGTGTCTTTTCATTTGTTTCCCACAATCAAACTGAAATAAAACTAGAAACAATAGAACATCTCATACTTCAAGCATAACCGTAGTGTACTGTTGTCTAGTAAAGTGTAGTGCAGTACAGTGTTGTGTAATGCTGTGTAGTGCATAAGCTACACTGCATTACACTCGGAGAAGACGTTCAAATCTAGGCAACAACGCCAAGATTGTTAAATAAGTTTTGTTTGCAGCTTTGTCTGTTTTAAGTTATTTGTTAATTAACGTTACAACAAAACTCGCTAACTGGATATTAAACTCGTTTGATGAATACCAATGAACTACTTTTGAGAAGTTTGAATGTTTTAATGGACGAGAGAACCATTTGTAGATTGACTTCCAGAGTTCTTTTCTTTAGGGATCAAATTAACAACTTTTGTCAGTTGGAGATGCCAAGTTTTCATTTCTTTCTCTTTGGTTTCAAACTTTTCTTTTATTCCATTACAACATAATCATACTTCAACTTCTTATTAAATAGTCGGTTAAGATGCCAGTCGTTCGATATTGCAGTCTCCTGTTTCTGTGTTCTCTGTGAAGAACAAAAAAAAAAAAAACCCACCCTTTATACTATGTACATACATATCGTTCTCTTCTGTGTATCATTTTTCTTATCGTGTCTCGTTTCATTATCGGGAACAACTGGACAATGTTGTCGTCGAGATAAAAGCAATTTCCTCAATCTATTCCCGAAGGACATGTTGTTTCGACCAAATTCAGATATGCAGTCGAAGGTTGGCCGATTCTTGATATAGAAATACATTGTGCAGACCCGACACAACATTCCAAATGGATCTCATCCAAAATTGGCTTCGCTGCTGCTTTTCTTATGATCACTAATAACATTCGTGGCCAATTGCACTTTTCTGTCGTTGACGACACATCCACCATTAAGCTACGTCAATAACGTGTGAATAGAATTCGTTTAACACAAATTACCAACAAATCGACTAATCTACTCTGCAGGCTTTCTTCCACTTAAGCCTCGATAACGATGGTTAAGTTTCTAAAATCAATATTAGAAAGTAACGTTTTCGTCTTTATATTAAAATAAATATGAGACAAGACCGTGTTCGGGGAAACTTTGGAGAGAAAAAGGCACCCTAAAGGGAACCCAATAAAATTGCTCAACTTCAATACATTTTCGTTCATATGACATATTAAAATAATTAAAGGGCCTGGTGTAAAAGGATGTCAACTCATTAACGCCCAGCGTCCTAATCATAAGACAGTTCAAAAATCTTTTTACAATTTTGAGAAAAGTTTGATCAACTTTTATACAAACATATCACTCTATTGTTTTAATTGATTCCTTTTTCGAATTCATTTTTAGTTCTTCGTTTACTTTTGTACTAAATATCATTGTTTTTTGACATCTTGTTTTGGTCCACTGGGACTGATCGATTCTTAAATAAGTAAATAAATAAATAAAATTGCGTTTAAAAATTTGAACTTGCATTGTTGTCTATTGGCCACTCTACACGTTTTGCACTAATAACTTTGCACATATTGTTGTTGTTTTGCTCAAAATTATACGTTAGAAAGGTAAAATTGCACCATTCAAAAGTGTTTCTAGGTAATTTTGACAAAATTGTTACTTAACACCCTTTTACACCAGGCCCTTTAACTGTTTGTAGACGATATTATTAATTTTCAAAATTTCATATACAATTTATGTGTATATCTGAAATAATTCTTAGCTCTTTCTCTCTCAAACCTCAATTTTCATGTCCATTTTTCTTTGAACCGAATTTTGGGATAAGCCCTTTACAAAAAGATACAGTGAAAAAATTTATAAAGATGAAATTCTATATAATAATTTACTAATGTTTGTCTGTCTACATACAACTCATTGGCTCAATTCAAATTCAACTAAAACATTTTTTAAATGTTGTCACCAGATGACGCCAGGTGCTCGTCGATTGATGGGCTTATTACTAGTTTATAATAAACAAAACAGCTCTTTTCGATGTGATTCAGGTATAAAACCGTTTTGCAGTCTTCTTAATCAAAAAATAATCACATCACACTCAGACCCCACTTTGCGTCAGTGATGCGTTATTGCAAAAACAGAAGCATACTGAAGTAACACAAATCGCATGAAAAACTATTGAAAAATAAAAGATAAGTAACCCTCAAATGCTGTTTCCAACAAAATAAAGTTTTGTCGACCATGCAATATGTATTTCAATGAACATATTGTGTAGATAATTTAAACTCGAACGTGTAAATCTTGAAAAACTCAAAGTGAAACTTTGGGTCGAGGGTGTAAATCGGTCATCTGGTCCTGTGACTTTTATTTCTTCGCCTAGTTTTTTCTTTTTACACAATGTATTATACATACGTTGTAGGGTTCTGTCAAAAAATTTGGCTTGGTTGGAGATAAAGTTATGTGATGGTGTATTTTCAGTTTGCTCGAGGACAATGTCGTTAGAACTCGCGAAAAGAAACGTTAAACTAGATTGCTGACACAGACGAACAAATTTTTTAAAGGTTCCGATAAAAACGTGTTTTGAGACGAATATAAGTTCAAAATTTGTCATCGCTTTTTTTCGATTGAAACGAAAACGAGGTTGAGCAATGAGAGCAGATTCGAACGCGACTGGAATTTTATCATTTAATACTAACACTTACACACCCACACATAGTGTGCGTGTGTGTGTGTGTGTGTGCGCATGTCCTACTAGTTAAAAGCTCGACTTGTGCTGCTTCATTTAAGTCTGTAGTATAAGTTGAGTTGTTTACAAATTAACTATCCACATAAAAAGACTTTCATTAGCGAAACTTAAATTCATTCACTTTTATAGTACTTTCACTAGCGTATAGTGTGTACCGTACACTATTGCAAAGAGCTTTCTTTATACATAACTATGTATTTTTTTGGGTGAACTCGATAACCACTGAACCAATTTGAACACGACTTTTCACTATTGTATTCTAATTATTCCAGGGGCGTAATTGGCCAATTTCTTTTAACGTTTAGTCGCTTCAGTTTGTCAGATGACCAATAAAATTAAAGTGATGCAATCGTTGGATGGCATTGTTGGGACCCAATGTCAGGAAGCATTATTGCTGTCCCACATATGTTTTTTACACCAGTCAACATTAAATATGAGAAAAACTGCAGCCATGTCAAGCTTTCTTAGCGTAACACAGAATATCACTACAGCTTTGTCAGGCTTTTCAACATAACATAGTTCATTGCTGCAGTTTCGTCACGCTTTCCAGTATAACCATGTGCATAGCTTTTTAAAGCGTTCCAGCCTAAACGCCAAATGTCACTTTTCTGATGTCAGTACGCTTACTGTACGTACGTGTATCACATGATCAATCAATTTCGTTATTGATTGACTGATCGTAACATTTGACTTGAGTGATTTTGTTTATTTCTGTAGCTGACTGTTAACCTTATCATTTAAGAAATACTAACTAAAATTAAAAAATCAAAAACAATTGTTCATTTAATTTTTACGTTAATGAATCTTAATAGCCATTTTGTTTATGTTTTTTTAAAAATTATAAACCAAATACGATTAAAAACCGAATTTAATTTTGAACTAAAAAATCTAAAATTTAGCTATTTTTGTGTTTATTTTAAAGTTTTTGTTTCAACATTTTTTTAATATTTTATTTAACGTACATTAGCAAATCTGGTAGATTTGAATTTAAAATACATATCATAAAATTCCGAAAAAAATATTTAAGCTTAATTTTCTTGCGTGTTATTCAAATTTACAGCCTATTACAGTATGTAGATATTAAATATTCATTTAACAAGTAGAAATGTTCATTATCGTGCGAGCAAAATAACAAATAAATGCATACATAAATAAAATCCTAATGGAGCACCTACTAAGTCAGATTCCTTTATCAGGTAGAAATAGGCACACTTGTGTTTACTACTAATCCTCCAAATTGAAATTGATTCTCAACATAAAAGCTAATCTCGCCTCTGAGAACTAAACGATGCCTAAAGCAATTTGTTTTTTTTTCTTTTCCGAGAAGTTAAACAGAGCGGACGTTTGATTATTTAAGAAATCAAAATTAATGTAGTACTTCAAAATTAATATTTAGAAGCATCGATTTAAATAACAATCAAAGCTGGAAAAAAATAGACACGTTTCGGAAAAATCTGTCGCAAACGATATCGAATTTTGGTGGTTTAAAATTTTGAAACAAAATAACCATAATTATTGAAATACTAACGATGATGTTTTAAGAGAATATTCGTATGATGTTGTTTATTTGTAAATGTCAATTAATGATAATAAACTAAAGGTAATTATGTGAAATAATAAGTTATTATAATTATGTGGTACTTTCTGATTTGCAGAGAGCCGCTTGTGGGCTTTGAGTCATTGTTTTTGACTAACTAAGCTAGTCTATTGGTATAAATACCAAATTAGATTAGTTAAAACTAGTTTAATCATAAAATACTAATATCAATACCCATAAAGATTAGTTTAAGTTTAGTTAAAAATACGCTTTATATAGTTTCGCTTTAAGCGATTTCTGAAATTTTCGATTCGATTTCTGAAATTTTCGATTCGATTTATGCAATTTTTTTACATCGAACTTATCTTGTTTTCGATTTATGCGGGTTCTCACATTATGCCATTTTGGTACATTGGACTATACAGTATACTATTATTATCATAAACGTCTGTAGACGGCAGTATACGTTCAATTCCCAGCTCACTCACTCACTAACAAGCTCACAAGTGAATCTAATATAAAACAAATTAAAACAAAAAAGCTATACAGATCCTTTGGATTTAAGTTGTCTTTAATTTTCTGAAAAATGCTCTCACTTTGTCACTTATGAGAATTTTGCGAACGGAAACAGGTAGCCATGTTATACTGGGAACAATATGACAAACGAGTTCTTGGATTTCATATTTTGAGCAAATTCAAACAAAATAAAAAATAAAATTCTGGTCTCTAGTTTTTTCGATTATTAAAAAGTCGCTACAGATCTTGGTCAGTTTTAATCAAGCAATAAATCTGTCAGTTTTAATTTCCTGGAGTGTTTGTTAGCCATTCGGTCAAGATCAAATGTGTCAACCTAATCACTTTACTGGTCTTGCGGTTTCTTTTGGCGTTTTGCTGTTTTGATATTTTGAACAACACTTGCGCCCCTATTTTTTTTTATTCTTTTCACATTTAACGTTACTCGTCATTTACAACAAACCATAATGCATATTCACACATTAAAATAAAACGCAATGTATAAACCACGTAGATATTAGAATTTGCCAGCGGCTTCGGTCTCGTGGAATATTGATTTTTCGAACGTAACTTTTACGTGTAACTCTGAACAGAATTTTAAAGTCTATATTAGACACCCACTGCTTCTTTCCCACTGGTTCAATAAAATAAGTTTAAACCAAATCGGTTATGATTTACAGAAAAAACAGTTCTGTTTTATAAAATGTTTCATCTTTGTTACAGAAAAAATAAAAGTGCATAAGTATTTTTTAAATGCTGGAATAATGTAACAAGGAGCTATTTATTAATACTACAACTCATTCTTATAATGAGTTATAGTTTTAAATAAATAGATAAAATAATATCCATTCACGTTCTAACAAGTGTTTCAAGTGAATTGAGTGTTTAATAAAGTTATGTATAGCACAAATAAAATTTTATTTTCATGTAAATTTGTAAAATTTTATTAATTACTTTTATAATCCTAATAATTGTAACATTTTTCTCACATATTCGAGAAAAACCTATATATACATTTCTATGTACGGTTTTGTTTGTTGTTGCTTGTTTGCATTAGATTTTTGTACGTTATGTCTCAACTAGTAAATAGCCCGTCAAAAATGACGGGAAAGTTATTTATTCATTTAGCTCATATTGCTGCGCAATATTCGCTAC
>JAQIWH010005965.1:0-13654 GCA_034695005.1 Cryptops parisi
ATTTTCCAGTTGACAGTATGTTTTAACATATACTTTCTCCATATTTGATGCCATTTACCAGAGCAGAACAGTCAAGTTAGCGTGAAGTTCGCGGTCACAATTTACTTTCTACTGCTTAACCATCTGCTACAAGTGTGGCGTTACTGAATGGAACGGAGAATATCTTTCCAGTTAAGTTTCTGACTTGGTGTTTATCGTTCCAAAGTCATCTGAACAGGAATGACGACACTACCAAACACATGGTTGGGATTGGTGTGTAAAATGAAAAGGTTTCTCGTGTAAAGGTAAAATAGTGTTTTCGATATTCTATATACATAAATTAGGCGTTGCGTAATATTGTAATTTGTTAATATTTTCATACAGTTAACGCAACTTACACAATTAAAATCAGAGTGTTTGACAGTAACTTGTACGCGATTATAAGTTGATTATGTTGAAAATATACCTCAATATCTTTATATGACATTATGATGTACATGTATACTTCTACTGTTGAATGTACGTGCATACGGTACTGTTACTGTTAAATGTGTACATGTATACTAAATGTATAGTACATTTACATTTGTCAAATGTAAATGTATACTGTACATTAAGCTAGTGTACAATGATAATGGTTTATATAGGCATACAATATTTCGGGAACATTTAACGGTATACTGTAGTAATTTAAATATTCAATGGTTATACCGTGGCTAAAAATAACGTACTGTATAAACTACTGTATGTTTAGCACTGGTTATACTTACTATTCATTATTATTACTATTCATGAAATTGCATTTTATCATGTATTTGTGATGCTGGTTAATCCAAACTGTAAATAATTGCTGAATATCAAATAACAATTTTTACTGTAATTAGTTATTTAACCATGGTAGCGTATAGGCTAGTTTTTATTAAGGATGGAACATTTAATTTGAATCCTCGAATTCTTCAAATCTTCAAATTAAATTTTTGGAAATCCGAGCATTCGAATTGAATTTCCCATTCCTAAGGTTTTTATCAGATTTTTGTTGACTATTTAATTTATTTTTTAACAATATTCTTGGAACATTTTCAGATACATAAACCAGCCATTTGCATCAGAGGAAACCACTGCTAAAAATGTTTCGCTTTGGGTACTACTTCCTGCTGTGCCTGCAACTCTGGACTAAGTTGACATTGGCCAACTTTCATAGAGCGAACATAGGTTTCTATTTGGACAACGAATATCGTTCGACTCCCGCAACTCCCATGTACAACGTCGTCATGGCTCCTGCACAAATTCCATCCAAATCGAACGATCCACCACCCCTATCAAGTGATCCATCCCGTTCGGATAAAGAACCGGCACAAAGTAGCAGCATCATAATGAGTAGCGCCTCCACTTTAGGAAAAGAATACGATGGCAAGAAGGAGTTCACGTTCGAAAACACTGAAAACCATTCCATCCAAGGAAGAAATGGAACCTCTAAGAGCAAAGGCAACGTGGGTTACTATTTGAACGGCATGCCTGGTACCACTTACATCAAGGGAAGCTACATCACAGACAATCAAGGTACCGGTACATCACAAAACTTAAAACCAACCGATACATCTATGATCAACTACTACGGCAGCAACATGCCAAACTATGCGAACAATGGTCAATATGCGAACAATGGTCAATATGCAAACAATGGTCAATATGCGAACAATGGTCAATACGCGAACAACGGTCCCTACGCGAACAATGGTCAGAATATGAATTACGGAAACACTTACCAGGGAGTTTACGATCCGACCAAGTACAACAGTTATAACAATTATCAGAGTTACGGGACGTATCAGAGTTATGGACGACCTGGGTATAAAGACGGGTACGATTATTATTACGACGAATATCCCGTTTATATGAAGGGCGAATACGATCGGGGAGATTACGAATCGCAAAGTATCTTTAATCGGATGGGAAGTTACATCACTGGCATGTTCTACGAACCTGGGTCGGTAGCGGTGACTGCTGCGGCGTTTTCTTTAGGAGCTTTGGTACTGAATTTGATTCTTGTAGCGACTAATAGAACCGGTAGAAGAAAAAGGAGAAACGTTGACATGGGAGATGTGTATACACTGACCGAAACAGTGAATATTATGTTTCACGAATTGTTGGACACGGATGGACGAGTTATCTGTAAATGGAAGAAACAACATTGCGATGAGGAAAGAAAAAGAATTCTGAACGACAAAGGGTAAGATATAAATAAAACATTAAGTAACGTCCGTCACTAGTTGGAATTGAAGGGATTAGCAGTAACCCCACTTTTTGGCAAAAGAAATTTTTTTTTTGCAATGGATATAATTGTTTCGAAATTCTGCGTCGTTTGATGCAAGAAATAGGCCAATCTGATGCTCAGATATCGAGCTATTATCATAGATGGCGCTGACAGTCATTGTTGAGTGCATAGCCAAGTTAGCTTCACAGCTCTCCGGGAGCTATTTATTATTTGTTGTGTACTGATTTTAGAACAAACAACAGACAGCTTCATTTTACGATTTTATTCACTGTGAAAATAAATATGCAGTATTACCAGTAAAATATTTTTTGGCCAAGAATGTATGAACAAAGTGATCTGTGAATATCTAAATGATTTACGCTATTAACTGGAACGTTTGACTAAACGATCTATTTTCTCTGCCTGTCTCACGAACGAAAGCCTAACTCTGACTTGACTTAAAAAAAGTGAGCGTTTCACGCTGAGGTGATCATTAGCCTGTGCTCACTGTTCATTGGTGCATATTTTACTGTTTAAAAAAGTTTTTTGTCGATACTGTAACAATTTTAAAATGGAGCTGACCGGTTACTGCCCTGAGCCCTTCAATTGTTATCACCAACATGCAAACTGATTGTAGTTCTTGTAAGAGTTCTAATGAAGTTAAACTGAGACAAAGTGTCATTAACAACTAATATGATTTATATCGATTAAATAAAGTCAAATTTAACAGTAAAATGTTCATTTTTTGTTTGTTTAATATGTACCATTTGTTAACAGGTTGGCAAAAGAGTCACCAGTGAAAAATAGTGCACCCTGGACGTGGAGGCGTTTTTCTCAGAACAACAACAACAAATGTGAAATCATCTTCAAGAAATGCGTAAAAGCCTTTTCGTTACAGGCTAAACTTAATGACAGGCAAGAAAATGAATCAATTACAGTGTCACCTGCTCCAACTTGAAAGCTAATGGTGGAATTTTAATATGTCACATCTTGTACAAATGTTTCGTGTATCGTAGTTCATATATTTAATTGAAATATAGGTTAGTTCCGAATAAAATTATATTGAATATTTATTTTTGTTTTATGAAATATTACAGTAATCCCTTTAGCAATTTCCATTTTACGAGGTGTGATTTTTACGCTCTCCGTGACGAAGAAGCGAACGAAACAATGTACAGCCATGTGTTATAGTTAAGTATAATTTATTGATTTGGATTTATATTAGTCGTTTATTCAATTATATTTATTCTTATTTAAGTTTAATTGCATAGTACTACTATTCTTTCCAAATTCTTTGAGAAAACAAATTATAAACATAGTATGAATGTGTGGGAAAACATAGTTGGGTAATAAATAGCTTATGGTTTGTTTATTGGCTCACAATATATGAACCAATATACGAGCGTATTAAATTATAGAATGATGCGCTAGGAAGAAAAATTATACATAAGCCACATGTTTCGAGTATATTGTCATTGAAGATTTGGAAACTATCAGAATCCTATAGGCGAAGAACAAAAAGTTTTGAAAATGGTGTCGTCATTTTTCGGTATTTTCTCACAATATTTGTTGAGTGACTGAATATCCTTTTGGGACACACTGGGGCTTATGTACCTAGTTCCCCCGAGAACCTGAATTATTTTATATTTATTTTATATCTTTTCCGTCCCAAAGGGACAAACAAGCATACAAATGGTATAGGAAATAGTTGAAATGGTGTATGCACTCCAAATAAATTTGAACAAAACGTATCAATAAAAAAACAAGTTACCTGAGTGAGGTTATATATAATGCTAAGGAAAGAAAAATAGAAAAGGTTAGGTGTCTGGTTATTTTAGAATGATTAAAGATTGATAAATGAGGTGGATTAATATTTATCTGCATGTAGGATGTGAGATTGTAGCTGGTTCTTAAAGTGAAGACATTTATTTTTACATTTGGAATGTTTACAGTTAATTGCAGTTTTTCTTATTGATATAGGAAGTTCATTCCAGAGATGGAATGAGTTGTATGGGAAGCGAGTTAAGGTATGATTGGGTATTTTTTCCTGTAAATTAAATTTGTAGATTTTTGTTGAGCGGGCTTGATGATCAGTAGATAGATGAAAAGTAATGTGTGATAGTGGGTGGGTGGGTAGGCGGACTGCTTTTTCTATCTCCAGTAGTCTATGGTAGGTGATGATTTGGGCTATTGTCATGAGTTTTCTTGTTCTCAAAAAACCTGAGATAGACTTATATAAACCTAATTTGAAAAGGGTTCTAATTATCCGATTAAAAGCTGTTTGAAGTCTTATTATGCGGAATTTTGGTGCATCACCCCAAAGAGTGATGCCATATTGTAGAATAGTGATGATTTTTGCGTGGAAGAAGTGTTTTTTTTCTTTAAAGGATAGAATATTTTTTAGACGCTTAGCTAGAAAGAGGATGCGATTTAAGCGATGAGATATAACTTCATGACATTATAACACAATATAACACAAACATTTCATGACCAAAATTTTTGTTTGCATGAAAAAACGCTTCTTCCTTCATCGTACATCTCCCGTTAATTCGGACGTACTGTTCATCGATTATTTCGCGTCGGATGAATATGTAGAAAACTGAAACCTATTGAAAAATTTCTCATTTCAACATCGACGACACTTGAAAATGTCATTTGTTGGCTTCTTTATCCCCGCTGGTGTTGACGTCGAAGATTCGGTTTTTTATTTCATTTCATTTATATATATTTTCGTCATCTTCGAAACCTTCCCCGCCTCCACCTGCTGAAATGCGACTCCACAGGTGAGATGACGATGACGATAATGGAGATAATAGTACTACTCGCAATAGATGCCTCGAGCAGCAATAAGAAACGAAATGCACCTCCGGGTTACCAATTATAATTCCTTTGTCGAAATGGAACCCATCCTTGAAATGGTTTCCGCTTTTTGGAGATATTATTACATTGACAATATAATAAAAGAAATGAAATAAAATATAAAAAAAAAACCGAGGAAGGAACGAAACGTGGAATCGATCGGCTAAAGCCACGAGAGAATGAGTCATCTCGAGTAGTGTCGCTGTGTCAGTGGAACATATCCCCCCCCCTATTTTCGAGTTATCACCCTTGGGAAGTTATTGCAAGTAAGTCCGGGAAATAAAATCGTCGTTTTAGCCGAGTGCAATAATAAAAACGACAACCCCATTCTACGGCGTAAAACGCGTTCGAATTTTTAAAACACTTAATAAAATGGTGAAATCGTTTCATAGGTTATTCGCTAAGCTTAAGCTTCCAAGAAACGGCGCCTCATGGTGTAGGTTTCGAAGAAACCATTTCTCAACAAAAAAATTAGAGCACGTATTAGCCTAGGTGTACTACCTACATCGATTGAAAAGTAACAGGGACCCAATCTCAACTACAAAATAATAGTTCGAGCTTATCGCCACGATCTCTACAACGCCCAGATGTCGTGACAAAAGTTATTCCTAAGGAGAAACTTGCAAAACACTACAAGTGAAACGCACATTACTGAAATTCAATTTAAAAAAAAAAAAGGTTTTACGAAATTCTATGTTAAATTATAAACAAGTAATAGAGAAAACATCGTGTTTTGGTAGAGCTTTTTAATTTAACCTGGCGTGGTATTGTTTTTGTTTGAAGACCTAATTTTAGGAGTATTTGAAACAAACACGTCGAAAGACATTTTTGTTGATTTGTGTTAAGTGTTTATTCCAACGGATTCACAACAATGAACGGTTGCTTCGATAAACTGTATGTAGAAATCTATACGCAATGAAATAGTACATTATATCATATTTATGTTATTTATAACAATGCTTGAATTTAGCTAAACTAAATATGTGGTTGATATCGTCAGCAACACTTTACGAAAAAATTCCACCTTCATGTGTTAATTTGTCGGAATTGACACGACATGAATCGGCGTCAAAAATGTAATAGAATCAAGTGTTTATTTATTGTTTATTGCTACTTTACGCCCAAACAAAACCTTATATCACAAGTGTGTGTACAAATGTTCCGCCGACTGTCTATGTGTCAAATTTCAGCTTCCTGAGATATACTATAAAAAAATGGGTCAAAAGAGTCCGAAAAAACGTTAAAACAAACAAACAAACACACCCAAAGGCCAAGCAAAGTTTTAAAAAAAAGTTGTAAAGAATATAAAATACTGTAATGACGTTCTTTATAAATATTGTCAGTATGCATCTGGCCCTATAGGAAGTAGCCTAGGATCCTAAAATAAACCTTCAGTGGCATATATAATATACATAGGGTGAAAAGCCATCATCAGCGCTCAACACCTGTTGTTAATTGTCAACCAGCACGGTGCCAAGACGTTCCTCATAATACATTTAATTTTATCGTTTATGACCATCATCGCGCTTACCAAATGTCCCACCATTTTCCTCGTTATGTTGTAGTTTGTTTTTTTCCGTACACCAATCGTAAACTTTACAATCCTCGTAACGATGTGCCTCGTTTTTCGAGTTTATGATCATTCGAATCTTATTCAATAAGAAACAGTACGTTAGTCCAGCCCCCCTCCCAATAGCATTACAAGGGCTGCATTTTGTACAACACTGCAACGATAGTAGAAAAGTTGAAAAATACGTTGAAAAATAAACTTGCAACCACCGTACAGTTGCGTGCCATAAACTTGTCCTGACGAAGCTTTTACCATAGCCTCACTTTTTTCATTCATTTCCCTACGCTATTATGCGTTTTACGACGGCGTTTATTGATTTTAGCATTGGGTTTGACGGCGAGTGGTCCTTTCGACACGTTAGCCAAGCTACATCAGTTGAAGAGAATTCGTCAAAAGAATCGGTCTTTTGCGAGGGCGTAAGACTCTCTCTCTCGGCCGAGCAAGGATCGTGTGTCATCACAGGTGTGCTACCAGGTGGTACTTGCTATACTGCGTCCAATGTGATCTTTTCTGCATAATGCCTCTATTAACAAACCCACCTTCATCAACAACAGCCTGAAAATAGGCACCGACGAATAGGTATCGCGTTGCTTTGAAACGTTCGAACCGTGCTAAGTATGAAATCCGAACCACCCACGCCAAACTAGCAACAGCTGTTGTTCCACCAAAAGAATAAAAATAATAATAAAATCTCATCCTGATGCTCCCCCCGTAAAATGGCCGAAATGGCAAACTATTCGAATAAAACAGGAATCTTATATTTTTTTATATCTAGTACTAGAACAAGAGCTAACGTATTCTAAAGACTTCCGGTCACGCTACCCAACCTCATAGGCAGGTGTAAAAAGAAATTTAAAAAAAAAAAAACCACGAGAAAAAAGTCACGAGGGGGGAAACAAGGAAGGGAACGGAGGGCAGGAAATGGCGCCATAGACACCGGATGTCGGAAAATGCGGAAACGCTTGAGAGAACGCGGAAGATATACCGGAAATGAGCCAACCATAAGAACATTAATGGCTAAATTAAGAATACAAACTGACGAAACGAAAACGACTTGAATCGTCAACTCTTATTAAATAGCGCGATCGATGCGTATAGAAACTTTGACCAAATCACTTCACCCATTGGCTTCTTTGAATGATAAAGTTACTGAAGCATCGTTAGATTCATGCTAACCATCCAACGACGAGCACTGTACTGTCCATCCCATGGCCCGCGGGCCACTTGTTGAACAATAGCCCAACAAGTGGTTCGGCGGAAACTTTGTATATAACTACTTTATTGCCCGCGACCGCGAGTGTAAAAAAATTTCAAGTGCCCAGTGACTTCTAAAAAGGCTCAGCACCCCTGAGCTACACATGACACGAAATAGTCTAATATCGTGTACAGACCAGAGTAACAAAGCGCACTTTATGTGCCGATCTACCGAAAACCAACACCAAAAAGACATAGTTCTTAAGAGTATTTTCATTTCTTTGGCTTATTGAATAGAAAACAATGTGTTGGCGTCGTTTTGGGCGTTGTCCCAAAACAATCGCGTTGTTGTTCGTCGCCAAAGGAAGCTGAAGCGTTAATCGAACGCGAAGCGCTTCCGCACGCCTTCTATCGTTTAATTTCACTACAAGAGTGTGGAGTACGGGATGTGCGTGGGTGGCAGCAGCAGC
Organism: Cryptops parisi; assembly: GCA_034695005.1. Lineage (NCBI taxonomy): Eukaryota > Metazoa > Arthropoda > Chilopoda > Scolopendromorpha > Cryptopidae > Cryptops > Cryptops parisi. Next base: position 8,327 of record JAQIWH010005965.1, read on the forward strand.
AGCAGCACAGAGGTCGACGCTCGAACACGTCCGCCATCGACACTCACACCTCCAGAAACGACGGAAGAAAATCAACAACAAACCAGCACATTCGGCGTAAATGATTTGTTCTCAAGATAAAAAAAAACAACAGACCGATGTGACACTTGTCAATTATGCGCAAAGAACATTCGACATTTCCTTACGGATGTTGGTCACGTCGTTAAAAATACGCGTCACCAACCTCACTCTCATAGCGCGTGTAGAACCTTAATGAACAATTGACCGAATTAAAAAGAAACATAGGCAAAAAGATCAAATCTGTGTTTCCCAAAGTTCAGCGCCATTGCCATACCACCTTCACGTAGTTTGACATCGCATGTATCTTAGTTGTACCTTTATTCATTTAATATTCGTTTTTGAATCGATTCACTTAGATTTTTTTGCATAAAACATGAAAAAAACAAAAAACACCATCACTATATTAAAATAGAATACACACGGTTCAAATGAAAAATCAACAATACACGATATGAGAATTACAAGGCTATGTGACCATAAGGCTTTTGTTGGGAAATCAAACAATGTTGAGAGTTCCAATATTCAAACCAACTGTACCTTCAAACTTATTGAACTTTGTCATTTTGCTTATTCTACGAAAATACGAGATCAGCCAAATTTAAGTGCTATGTTGAGAGCCACTGTCATTTTGTTTTTTGTTTCTGTTTGTATCTTGTCCTATTGTTCAGTTTTGAACGCAATAAAGATTATTATTATTATTATTATTATTATTATTATTATGTTATTCAACGCAAAGATTGTGTCATCTGAGAGAAGATGCGAGTTGAGGCATCGCCATGCTTAGTTACAGGTATTAACACAAGGAGTTCCCTACTGATAATATGAATTTAAAAAGGTGGAGCTCACGTAAAAATGTTTTTTTTTTATATTAACTTGATATGTTACATCACTGAGGTTTGTCTATAAAAATAGGTTACATCTTTATTCCTTACTTTGCGAGAATACGGGGATTCATGTTAGACACCCTGTATATTTCTTAAAGCTTCGTGAGTTTGACTTTTTTTTTTTTAAATGCCTTTTCTTTACTCCAGAGTAAAATTAAAAGACGGTCTAAATACATACATTGTTCTTTACACAATGTTAATAACACATCACACACATAAATTTGCTTCTGTTCCAACAAGAATCAATCACATTTGCATAACTTGAAGTGAAACAATGATGGAGTGAGTTTCTAACTGTTTAGATCTCATTGTGGCCTGTATAATATGTCACGGTTATAATGTGGGTGTAATAAGTCATGGTTCAGCGAAATAAGGCGCGAGCAATTTTAATTTCTGCCGTCCTATTCATTAGTCTTTTACATCAGCAACACAATGAAATGTACTAATTGTCATTCGTTTCCAAAAAAAAAAAAATACACCATTCCAATACCCCAACTGTCAAATAAAACTAGTAACTTGTCACGAGTGTTATTGACATCGTAAGTCATGTCGTTTGGAAACATAGTTACAATATTTAAGCTACGTCAACACATCTTTTAATGTAATGGGGTCCAAAGGTCCCAAATAAATTTCTATAAACAGATTCTTGAGATTGCTAAAATATTTGACACCGTGTTAACAACGTCTACTAAACGAATACGGCCGGTCAATACAAAAGCAAAGCAAAAACGTTTTTATGTTTTGCGGAAGACCCAAACAACGAAATGGCGTTCGATTATTCCTCCATACAATAAGCTAATGTATTTTACATGTTCTTTTAACGTTCTTGTGACTACGTCGGTCCAACGACTTTGTCACCGCACCGAAGAGGTCATTGACGCTATTTTTATTGAATCTCTGCCTTCGATTCTATTCATCGTAAGGTAATGCACGTAGAAACTGAAGACGATCGACATCGAGTCAACAACCTTCTGCCTCCGACTTTAAAAGCCTCGTTTTGAAAGGCCACATCCAGCGTTTCCAAGAGACCACCGCCTAACACCGAGGAGGTGGAGTACGTACGGCCCCCTTCTTGGAAACACGCAGAAATGGCAAACGGAATTGTCGTTTCCGACAAGGGCACCGTTACACGAGGAAGTAACGAAATGCAAGACATTCTACACAAATCGGAAGTGAACCGGTGGAACAACTACAAACGTTGCCCAAATGACCCCGAAGCTACTGTACACGATCCTGTGTAGCACTACTCACTGGCGACACCCCCATCACCAATCCCATTTTTGTGGTCGTTCGAGTAGACAAACCAATTAACCTTCATGGCTACGTGATAAAAATTAACTACGTGATAAAAATCCCTACCACAGCCGAAAATAAAAACATTTTTGTTTTTATGTATTTTTTTTTTGTGTAGTACCTTTGTCCATCAGGATGCAGTCATTTGAAAAAAAATAAAAAATAAAAATTAAAAAACAAAAAAACAAAAAACATTCATGGTTTCTGCAACCTCGATCTATATTCGGAAAGAAGACATAGAAACCCATTCGAACACTAGCCTGACGGCCGTTCTTTCCTCCCACGCCTTAGCACGAGGCAAAGCCTCGTCTTCCCGCAAAACCGAGAACGTGGTGCGTGGGTGAGAAGAGAAAAGTAAGTGAGGGGGCAGTTAGTCTATCGTCGCCGTTCACTTCCTTCCGTCACCGGTGTGTCCGGAGCATCGGCCGCCGGCGATCAGTGCGCAAGCGGCCAAAGTCACCTCAACCACACACACACACACACACACACACACACACACATCGAGGCCTACGTACGTTACTACACCCACCCAACGACGCACGCGCGCAATCGATCGATGGTGACCGAACGAAACGCAATGGGCGTTTTCAAGGCCGCATCCCTGCAAAAGCATCACGCCACCGCCCACGCTGGGGATTTGAGCAGCAAAGCTAACTAAACACCTATCCCGCCAAGTTTGAAACCACTAATGTTCGACATCAGAGCAAGAATCTGCTTAAACTAACCAAAAATAAAACAACAAAAAAACCCGCACATCTGAATAGGAAAAGTGGGCAGTTTCAGCGGCAAAACAAAACAAAAATCTAAAAGTAACCAAACCATGTAAAAGCAAAACAAACAAGATAAAAACCGATTTAGCTAGAAAACGACAACTCCGTATTTCGATAAAGAAGAGACAAACTTCTGAAAAATGGGACAAAGTGAATTAGACAATACAGTGGAACCTCTATATTCGTCATTAATCCGTTTCAAAAAACTGATGAATATAGAATCAATTATTGCAAATACTTTGTGAATCCACCTTAAGTGTTGTTTTGTTACACAAGCCTTACTGCTAGCGCGTCACATGTTTAGCTCACTTTTTAATATTTTTAATATGATATTGTTCTTGAAAACTGACTTTTCGAGACCTTGGCTGTGACTTTTTGGACGAATATCTGACCATTTTTTGAGGAATACGTATTTGATTTGACGAATATAGGGTACCGACTGGCCATACGGCAATGTCATTTGGCCCTCAGACTTTATTGAATCTGAAAGTACAAGAATATTGATGAGGTGAAGAAGATGGTGAAGATGAAGATGGAATAAGGTTTTGTGAAGCAGAAAGAAACGGGAGAACTCCGAGAAAACCTGCTCCCGTGGTGTCAGACCCCAAACTGACACCGCGGAATCCAGACGAATATAGAGGTTCCATTGTATTTGTTGTAGTCTAGTGTATTATTATAAGCGATTATGGTGACCAGATAAATGTGCATACGAAAATAAATCACACTGCTGACTTAGGGATAAGTTATTACTTCTTTTTTTACGAGGACCTTCATTAAATTGGAAAGGTGAGAACGGAATAAAGTTTGATGAAACAAGAGGAAACGGACGAACTGAGAAAACCTGCCCCCGTGGTGGTCAGACCCCAAACTGGATCCACATGGCACGAACCTGGAACCTCCCGTGGATTTCATTGTTTACCCTGGTTGCTATAGTAAACCTACGTGGATTTAAAAGGTGGGGTCTACCTTAAAGATATATAAATATTAAAAATTTTATAGTCACTACAGCTAAACAGTATGCAAATCCTGATAAACATGTTTCCAATACACGTAGTTCACTCACGAAGCCAAACAGTTTCGTTCGAACATGTCGCGGTAGGTTCACATTCTCGATCGATATCTGATGAACACGTGTCATCGGTTTATTTATTTATTTGAAAAAAAAAGCACCAGGTTCTAAAGATTCCCTTTAGTTGTGGTTTTTTACTCGTGTTATCGAGATACGAACACCAAAAATAAACGAACGGATAACTTCATCTACCGTAGATTCTGTTTCATCGTTGATGAAAGAAAACACTGAACAAAACACAGGTCTAAACTTGCCTAATCGGCTTCCTTCCTGTGTTGATGAGTTGTCAAGGTGTCCTCAAAACATCCTTAGGTTTCCAAATTCATCCTGTAAGCTTGCTTTTCGTCCCAACACTTCCTGTTTTCATACCGAAGAATGTCAAAATAGCTGCTTTTGCCCAGCAACGTCTACGCCACTTTTTTTTGTCTCATTGTCAATCAGCTAACTCTGATACCCAACATTAATCGAATAGCATACTTCCGTTATTTTATCGGTTATCCACTTTATGCCATACTGTAGATGAGGATTCGATGTCGTTGTTGACATTCTTCTTTACTCTAAGTACATCCTCTCATGTACTTTATAATTTTATTATTTAATTTTACCCAGTCTATTATCGGTACTTTCCAGTTATAGCCAAACCCAATCTGATGTTGCTATTTGCTTGTACTTAATTATGGATTTATTGTGCAGGTTAGGTTAGGAAATCAAAATATGATACGTTTAATATGTTTCTTTGTTTTCCTAACCTAACCTGCACAATAAACTCACAATTGAGTACAAGCAAATAGCAACATGTGTAAGCTTGCTATTTGCTTACTGAACTATGCGTCAGTAACAAACTCTGTCCATGACCTGTAATTATCCACAAAAATTTACTCATACGTAGACGACAACGTCCTCCTCATCCCCTATAACCTATATGAACACCATATAGCCCAATAGCTAATGAACAAGAACTTAACACTAATTGAAAGTTGGTTTAGATCAAAACAACTGATCCCGAATCCTCTTAAAACAAATTCCATAGTAATCTCGAACCAGACGAATCAAGATACCAAATATCTCACAACACTAGGTGTGACGCTAAACACAGGTCTTAATTTTGGTAACCATATCGAGGGAATAATAAAAAAAACTTCATTACTACGATTAAAAGGTATTCTTTCCACTAAAGAAAAAATAATTTTCATAAAATCAAAGATCATCCCAACTATCAACTATGCTATCCTTTTGTGGGCAGACACGTCGA
>JAQIWH010005966.1:0-13651 GCA_034695005.1 Cryptops parisi
AAACATGGAACAGGGTTTTATGAAGCAGGAGGAAACGGGAGTGCCCCGAGAAAACCTGCCCCCGCGGTGTCAGACCCACTAGTAGCAAGCAACTAAAAATCATCTGTAACGACAAGTAGTCAACCCCCATCCAGTGATCATTCATTAAAACAACGAACAATTAGTAACATGATTTTGTATTTAATTCATAATGGTCCCTAATTTAATCGCTTTTTTAATTAGTTTGGCTGACTATTAGCGGGAGTAACGACTAGCGCTTACAAAATAACAAGGAATGTACAAAACGGTCTCGAGTTTTACATGAAAACACTGCGTGAAACCATGAGGATTACAATCAACGTGTGTGTCCTTTCTAGTTGTGAATTAAAATCATTTTGTATCCATTATACGACTAAGTTTAAAATCATTTTGTATACTTCCTACGAAATGAATTTTTAACAGTAATAAAAATGGGTGACACTCTTAATTTTTTAGTAAAAAATATTGTAGCTGCTACTGTTACATTTCGACTCTTTTTATAGCTTTAGCTGTAAAAATTATTCTGGAAAGTGATATTCTCGCGATAAAAATCTTAAACGCCGTGTTTGTTTGTTCCTTCCCTCCCTTAAACTGTTTTTTAGATTACACGGAATTTTCACTTTCGGAAAAAAAACATAAAAACATTATAAAATACAATGAAAGGTCGAACACAATTTTCACTTTCCCTACATAGGGGGTTGACGACCCTCAAAACAAGCTATAAAAACAACAACAACAAGACTTCGATTTAATCCCTAAAAAAAGACACCTTGACCTCACTCACCTAAGGGTCACGTCAACAGAAAGGGAAAATGACCACAGTGATTTTTTTTCTTCAAGTAGGTACACTATAAACAGTAGTTTGAAAAAAAACAACACAAACTGATGGAAGCTGAAAATAGGCGTCTATCAGTCAAACCACCTTTTACCGCTACCCACCGGCTTACACGTATAATGATCCAATTTATACAGCTATTTATGACATGCGGAAGTGTCTAAAAAAATAAATAAACGGTGCTGCTTCTTCTTGGCCAAAAAAAGCTCAACTAAAAGTGTAATACCATAAAAATAAAAGTGAAAAGATTAAAGGACCATAAAATGTGAAAGTAGTTGTTGCGTGGGCGTGGTCCCAAATTTCCTTTCACTTTATTTTTACTTTTAGTTTTTTTTTGTGAAAGAAAATAGTAGAAAGTTAAAAACGTGTTTAGGTACCATAAAGATGGAAGTGATACACAGTGATACGCATGGGGTCGAAAAAAAAAATAGATAACATCGCAGCATCCGCGTCACAAATCACTATGTCGAATGGTACTTACGACCGAGGTACCAAAGACTTTCACAAAAAAAGTAAGTTAAAAAAAGAAACAAGTGATGGGTTCCAACGTAAAAAAAATGTCATTCGATTCTGACAACTACACCATCACCTGTCATCGAACTAAACGTCTCAATAAACAATTGACCTTTTGCGACTTTAGAACTATTCTCGTTGTCATCAATGTAAAGTCTGTTTGTTTTTTTGTGCGTGGATCTAGTCACGAGTTGGTGACATTTAACGTCACGAATTGGTGACATTATAAAATCGATGACAAAATATTTGATACGTCATGAAATATATAATGGTAAATAAACTTTTATTTTTGACCTCTCTTATTTAACTTAGGTTGCAATGGTTAAACATCTTTGATGTCTTTAGGTTGCTGATGACCTAGAGAGCTGAAATTTTGAACATGGGCTGGGGTCGTGGAACATTATGTTGTATCAAATTTAGACGGATCAATGCCCAGTCATTTCTGAGATTTTGTCACACGAAGGGTACCGGTACATGTTTTCTCGAAAAGTGTTTGCTGACGATATACCTACATACATTTTAAGCCATTTCAAGCACTACACATTGTTGTAGGTACACAAAAATAAATGCTTTTTTTATTATATAGTTTATTACCTACGTTCTACGTATAATGTATTACCTCATTACATGAGAAGCTATGCATTGTTAAGAGTATAAAACCGATCCATCCAAATGAACACTTAACATATTCCACCTAAACATTATTTTCACGTGTAATTACAAGATTGTAAATGAGATTATAAAAACGCAGCTTAATTTCTGGTTAATTATATTGAATTATTATATTTGTTATAATAAATGTTGTGCACTGAAAAAGCATCAATGGGCTCGCAAAACCCTTAAGGTTTTAATATACCGAGCTCCTTGTCAAGTTTTGTGAATATGCCGAGCCACTTGTTAACTTATGCTAGATCAACTGAGCCCGTTATTTTAATTTAAATGTATAAAAAAATTAATAAAATTTATAAACAAAAAAATTATTATACCTTTTGTAATGATTAATGAATCTAATGTAAGCTTAACTATATTTTTCCAGTCTTTTTACACGCGATCAATATTTTATTAAAATTCTAAATTGAGCGAATACTCTGTAAACTTGATTTTTTTTATTATACGATTTAACGTATAATCGGTTCATCGGAATAATCTAATTTTCTTTTATACATGGCGTCAGTTAAACACTGAGTGCCACCGAGCCCCTTGTTAAGAAACAGTCAGCTTCAGCACACGTCTACGTATGGTTATCTAGTGTCATTGTTAATATAATAAAAAAATATTTCGTAAATCAATTTTAAATTAATACTTTTACAAATGTGACCTACATCGTGTCAAACAATCGAAAACAGTAAAGAATTTCTTTTTTATGTGGACATCTCTCGTTGAAGTGTACATAAAAAGTGCATTTCGTGCTCGTTGACACCACACCAACAACAACCCCTTTCTGACATTCGATTGTTATGGTGAGGTCACGAATCAATGGCAATCATCGCCATCAAGGTCTCGAGGGAAAATTAGGCAAATAATAAAGTGGTACTATTGTAGTTATGTCCTCACTTTTTTTTTGGCCCAGGGTGATGACGATAGTGTATAGTAAAGTATACTGCATAGTGTGTTGCGTGGCATAGATAAATCGTTTGACCCTGGCTACTGTTCTCAAACATTCGGGACGACTCCTTCGACCTACTTCTACTTCTTCTTCTTACGACATTCCATCTCCGGACATTCCATTCCTTTTGCAAACCCCCGCCTCCCGCCTTTTTACAACATTAAAATATCACCTTTTTTGTCGCTAACATCACCACAAAAAAAAAATATTGAATACTCATTTGTTCGTTCACTCATGATATAGCAGGGGTTTGCCAAGATGCTCGGGAGAGCTCCTTGTTAAGTTTTTGGAAAGTTAGTGAGCCCCGTCTCAAATTAAGGCTGATTAATCAATCCCTTTAGTTTTACTTAAACGTAAAAAAAATTGATAAAATTTGTTAAATTTAACCAAATTTAACTGCGGTACATATTTAGAATAGACTTAATTGGAGGGGGTCATCTAAAATTTCATGACAAATATGTCTAAAAATTACGTTTTTTCGTGGCAAGTCGAGCTCCAAATGAATGTTTTGAGTGTTTAGACCCAAAAAAATGCACAATTTAGCCGTTTTTGCCACTTTTTTTTCATGAACACAACCAAACAGCATTAAACACGTAAATGAACTAAACATGTTCTGGAAGGGATTTGAACCCTCCAAAGTCCTAAACCACCCCCATCCGCCAGTGACTACAGGTACACGCTCAGCACGACTGAGCCCCTTGTTAAAAATATCAGCAGCGTACTTCTGACTAAACAGTTGTTACGATTAATGACACTTGTTAACTCATATTTAAAGTGGTTTATGTTTGGTTATAAAGTTGTACAGTGGTATAGTCCCCCCCCTCCCTTCATTTCCACTGGGACGTCCGTCCTACGTCGCACGAGGTCATCCGTTAAAAGTACTATTACTACATTACTTGTACTACCATTGCAAGACTTAATGGACTTTCGAGTCATCTTTGTCTCGCCCTCTGGGGACATTTTTGAGGAACTTCTTCTTCTTCGTCGAACTTTGTGTTGCCCTTCTCGTGACCATGATCAAAAAGATTCTTCGTCTTTCGCCCATTACCATCATCACCATCAACAACAACAGAGCCACGCTTTGATGTGCACCAAAAAATTAAGATAGTACACAGAAATCACATTTAGGTTACGCGTCGTGAGATGGCATCAAATGAATACTTAATTTCGTTCTTGTACTTTAGTCCTTCCATTTATTCACCAACGATGAATAAATTCTGTCATATTTTTTTTCCCTTTTGATTTTTATGATGTTCGTGTAATGGAAAAGCAAAGCTGAAACGTTACTTAAGAAATGGCACGTGGTGTGCAAATCAAGATGCCTTGGGTTTAATTTTTTTTTTTGTCTTTACTTGTCTTTTTTTTTCCATTCCACAATGATTATTAAACACGTTCGTAATACAAATGAAACGTTTGTTTCCATATAAAGAAGATGACAAATTATGACTTAGCTGTACTGATAAATCGTACTTCTAAATGACAAATCTTTTGAGAATACTAAGAAGAAATCGTTAAGATGATGCTCTAATCAATCTAAATGAAAATTAGCTTCTGTGACAAGGTGATGCAAAACACACACACACCATAGAAAAAGTGCTTCGACTGATATCTTCGCATTTTATGAAGGTTTATAATATAAAAATATTTTAATACTGTACACGTAATAAAACACAATCGTCAATATCACCCATATTTAATTAATTTCACCAGTGGAATTTTCTGTGCGAAGTTAAAATGGGGGTATTAATAAGATCACTCTGTAGATTTAAAAGACAAAACCAACGATCACTCGAAACCGTAGTATCCGTTCAAAAACTGTTCCATCCTTGAAGCATGCCCTTTCTCGAGTTTCTTCATTATCTTTGAAGAGATGGTTCGTGTTAGATAATGGTTCCGTGAGTACAATATACACAGGGGGGCACGCGCTATGGCCACGTGTCGAGCGTGGGCGGCCTTGGGCCACAGTGGCGGTGGTCAGCTCTCCCGCTGAGGTCCAAAAGGTGGCCCCCCCAGCCCCTTCTACTTCTTCCCATTCTTCTTCTTCTTCTTCTTCTTGTCCTCCGCCCTTTGGCTTCTTCTGCTTCATCTTCTTCTGCCGGCAGGTAAAAGAACAAGAAGAACGAAAAGAAGACGAAAGAAAAAAGAGGCAGAGCAACATTCCACTCATATTTAGACGTCGCTGCTAATGAATGGGAAAAGGATCAACCACTCTCTTTTTCTGTCAATCCACCACCACCCTACCGAATAATGAATGATATATACATGACATGTTGAGCCCCTCGCGTTGAAGAGAGAGATACACAAACACAATTCAAAATGAGTTAGAAAGAAACCCTGTACGGTAGTCTTTCCAAGTGACCACAGCACTAAAAATCTATCGGAATAACTCAAAAATGTTAGATCCAAGATACTACTTGTAACATATAAAAACCAACTTTTGGTACATATCTTTTGGTTAACGTATCTTATATGAAATGGTGAGTCCAACTTTTTTTGATAAATTCACTGAAAAATATTAAACTTGATAGTAAACCCAATTTTATTTGCTGTTCAAAGCTCATGGTCGATCGCCAAAAAAAATATAAAAGTAAAAGTAAAATCTCTATTTCGTTGGTCCACTCCAATTGACAGTTCTAATCTAAGGCACTAACGACGAAAGTAAAATTATAACATGATAATGTAAAAAAGAAAAACCATCAACCAACCATCTTTTCTTTTGACTGTCTGAATTAGTAAGTCTAACTGACAACTGAAAGTGATAAAAGACAAAGAAATATCACACTTAGTAGCAGCAACGCTAACTTTGTCCCGTGGAAAGTACCAAGTCAATGGGTAAAAGTGAAAGTGAAATACTCAAGTAAAATACAAGTGAAAGCTCTATATTTGTCATTAATCAGTTGCAGAAAAAAATGATGAAGAACGTCATTTGAATTTGACGAATATAGACTCAATTGCAAATACTTTGTGAGTCCTCTCCAGTCTTGTTACCGCCCATGCCTTACTGTTGGCACTTCACGTCATATTTAGTTTACTTTTTTAATATTTTATGATATTGTTCTACTTAAAAACTGACTTTTTTTGACCTTGACTGTGACTTTTGGTGAAGAATATTGGATTTTTGGACGAATATAGAGTCATTATTTTGCTGAAAATGTGGCGAATATTGGATTTCACGAATATAAAAACAGACGAATGTAAAGGTTCCACTGTATCTATTTTGCTGATTTCGTAAATTACTCCGACTTCATGGATATTAACCAAAAATGGTGAAAATACTCTCGGTACATGTTCACTTTTCGTACATGTTCACTTTTCGTACATGTCCACTCAACAATTGCAATGACAAAAAAAGTTTTAGATATTCCAAAAAGCCACACCTTAAGGAAGAAGAAGAACAAAAGAATGAGCCTCTTCATTTGTCTTTTTTTTATTCAACCCATTCATAAATCATGCCATCGTCAAAACGGTGGTGACAAATGATGCGAAGGCAAAGGGTGAAATAGCTCGCGAATCAAACACATTCTTCGACCGACCCTGTGTTTCCGGAATACTACTTCCTCCACTAACTATATAGTCATTTTCATTCCAATAAAGTGAAATATCGAACCTTAACTACACCATTTCGAAAATTAATTTTTAAAAAACAAAAACAATTCAACACCCAAGCATGACAGTAACACCTTTTTAATATATACATACCAGATGATTATTAAATCGAATTCCATTCTGCGTTCACGTGCAAAAATTCAAGCCCGTGTTCTTTAGTAACCACAAATATAAATATACACTACTATACTGAGAAAAAAAATTCTCGCTTGAAAATCGGTAATATTTAAATCACGTAGGTATTTGAGCCGAAAGGCACGGAAACCCACTATACCATATTGAATGACATTCGAAATGGAGCTGCTCCTCCTATTGTGGTTCTGGCAGCCTCTCTAATCTTATACAGAAAAGTAGTGAAGAAAAAAAAAACAACAATATTCGTAGTAGTAAAAAAGTTACATGAAAGGTTTCAGGCGAAACATCTGGAACCTAATGAACGGGTTGAGTTTTCCCCCTTAGACTTTTCTTTTCAAACAGGTGACGTTTGATACTTCAAGAAACCTCCATAGTTAATTCTCCATGAAGTTTTGAGATTTACTGTCGTGGGCTGTAGTTGACACGATTTCTTAGCTTTGGTAAACTTATTATACTTAGTGAATTTTTTTTCTTTATTCATAAATATTAACTTGCCTATAGTATAACTATGAGCTATTTTTATTGTTATTGTTTTATTTATGCTATGTTGATAGGTAGGTAGGTACTTGGAGTTTAACGAGGGCACTGACTGGCTTTACAGCTATGTCATTTGGCCCTCAGACTTTATTGAAATTAAAAATACAGAAATGATGATGAGATGAGGATGATAAACAGGCTTTTATGATGCAGGAGCAAACGGGAGAACCCAGAAAAAACCTGCCCCCGTGGTGTCAGACCCCGGTCAGAATCCACATGGCACGAGTGGGAGGCGAACCCGTATGTTGTTAGGGAAAAACGTTCTGTAGAAGTAACCTCATCAATAACGGTGAAGAATCTTTTTCCATTACGCAGTTCATTGTCATAAAATAGCATCTCGCTAGGATTGGAACAACTTATCTTACAGAATTCGAAAGCATGCAAACAATAACCATCGTAAATTATAAAATTCATAGACAACTAATTTTTACGTTGTATGCATTGTGTTGTTGATTGTGATATTAAGAATGTAATTTTACTAATCTTAATGTTTGGCCCTTGTTGACTGTTAAAATAAAATTTGAATGAGGTTTGTTCTTGATCAGGCAAACGTTTTATTAAATACGCATTCCCAAAAGAATGCCAGGAATACGAAGAGCAATGAAAATAGCACCATTATACACTTGAGATGAAGCATCCTGTACACTCCTAACCGGAACTCTCTATCCATACAAAATTATTACACGACATTCTGCGGCAAATTTCTAGATCAACGCAACTCATTTCAACGTGTCAATTCCGAGATATGGACATTTAAAGTCCAACATTTTGTCATTGACTGGTTATGAAGGTGGATGAATATTACATGAAGGTATCCTAGTAACCACTTAGCAACAAACAACATTATAACACGATGTATTAAATCTATCGTTATGGCCACCCTGCAAAATATTGCTGACATTGTTTCAAGAATAGCCTGTTTCCAGCTTCAAACAAAATAAAGAAATTCGCGCGCAAAGCACGAACATCACGACAAGTCCATCCCAGATCAGAGTGCACCAGAATAATTCTGGTGCGTGTATTCGTTTGAGAATACACATTTCATGAAATGTTTGCCTGAACTAGTATAGTTTTTTATTTAAAATTATGTTGTTATGGAAACTGGGACGGACGTTCAGGCGAAGAAAATTATATCGTTAAAGATCTATCTACAGTAGAATTCAGTGTTAGGCAAGAACATCATATATTTAAACATCTTAAACATCTTTACTAACCATCTTAAACATCATATACTTAAACATCATATATTGATATGATGTTTAAGGGGTGCACCGACTGCCCAAAGCAGAACGTAGATAACATACAGTAGTAAGTATCCTATCTACACTGTACTTTGTACAGTAGATAATTTATACACTACGTTTAAGTTAGTAGTATAAATCATAGTATAAATCATACAACATCATACAACTATACAATCATATAACACATTTACTACAGTATAATCTGAGTGGAACGTATTAATGTACATTAATATCAGTATATACATACAAAGGTAGGTATTTATGGTTTAATATATAGTATATACACAAATGACACGTTTATGAGGGAAAGGGTTGAGTCATATTAACTAATTTTGCAATGAAGGCTTTTGTGTGTTTGTTGGATTCCTCTCTTTTATCTCATTGTACTCTGCTTTCTGGTAGCTTGAGTCGTAAATATAGTAGACTGGACTAGATGGTTAATGTAGCGTTATTGAATGGACTGTGCTGTGATCTTTTTACAAGTAAACTATAGGTGATCTTTTTAAAAAGTAAACTCCTATAGGTGATATTTTTACAACCTTTTATTTAAATTGGCTTGTCCGTTGTATGTATGTGTGTGTGTGTTTGTGTTTGTGTGTGTGCGCTTCAACATATTTGTAGTCTATTTTGACCAACTTTCCAATATCCCAGAAAGCTGGAATTTGAAACGTAAACACAGTCCGCGGTATAATTAATTCTGTTAAATTTTGACAGATCATTGTCGTGTCGATTTCTAGGATATGTCACGTAAAGGTGAAGTTTTTCTCGTAGAGTTTTGCTGACGCTCACAATCACATACTTCAACTCAAGCATTATCAATCCAGATTAGGCAAATAAACATACATACTGTGCGTATACTTTGTATTACTTATATCATTTACTACGTTATCTGAACAATCATTCATTGTTGTAAATTCATTAGAATAAACACTTAACACAAATCAACAAAAATATCTTTCCACGTGGTGGTTCCAAATACTTTTAAAATTCGATTTGAAAATAAAAGCGCAGTATCAAGCCACGTTAGAATGAAAAATTGTACTAAAAACGAAGTCTTTCCCTATTTGCACTATGGCGAGAGCGGTAAATTTGATTTTTAACCCGAGTCGTCAACATCAGGACTCGACACCTTTTTTCCGTGGACGACTCAAATTCTCGTATTTAACTACAGTATAATTGTATATTGTATTTGTACGTGTCTGTATATACTGTAGTTAGTAAGTAACACATATATATATATAACCTACCATACACAAATATATAGCCTATTATACACACACAAAGATATTCAACCTATGCACCAAACATCTAAGTCATGCACCACAGTAATTCTTAGGTAGCAAAAAAACACACCCATCCCTGTGATTTAGAAACGTATTTCACCAAAACAATTAGAATCTAACATTCTTCTACGAATTCCAGTAAAACATGCCACGTTCGTATCATCATCTCCCCATAACAACATAACGTTCCATAAACATGAGTCCAATTTTCACCTGACATACCACACCGTTGTTGAAAAGTGCGCTTCACCATCAGGCCTTATACTGTCATTACCAACCAATCACTGCCTCCATTTCACTCTTTTTTTTTCTTCTTCTCATACCCAACATAATAACAACACCACCATTCGAAATGATTCAATTCAAATCTGTTCTACTTAAAAACAACTCCCAACATTTCTTTCTATTCAATTCTTTTTTATATTTAACTCACGTGGCATTATTACAGTTGCGAGACACATAACTGCCCCCGCACGCACACACACACACACACAAGAACACACACCTGTATTTTGCCATGATGGAATTTTCCTATTTTTTTTTACCTAATACCCGGCTACTGTGTGCCTTCAATCGACACAAGACCAAATAACAGGCTGAGATGAGTGGCAGTCACGCTCTTCATCGACCCAACATTTTCGACAACAATGTCACGACCCATCACGTGATCTCATCCTACTGCTCTTTGCCAATGCCTTCGTGTTTTATTTTTTATTCTTCAGAGAAAATCGAAATTGGTTATAACTTCCACCACTTATCTTGTACCAATACTACTACTACTACACCACACCTATAAACGTATCATCCATCCATTCTAATGAGTTCAAAATTGAATGACACCTCGATGAAGAATGTTATCATTAAAACAAAAATTGTGAAACAACATAATGTAAATATACACAGTATAGGTGTATAATGTAGATAAATGTATATACTATATGTGTATACTGTAATATTTAGTCTATAAGAAAATCTATAGTGTCATAGAAATAACAACAATACAAGTCTTATCTTGTTGTATAATCGGTAATTGAGCGCCACCTCGATCGATGATCAATTTTCGCCAAGGCGAAAATTCGTACAAAACGAGGAAAAACAATATAACAACTGTAAATATAGAGTCATAGTGTCATAAAAAATAACAATGAAATATTTATGTTGTGGTATAGTCGATAACTGAAAGCCATCCCGGTTGATGATAAATGATACTATCGTTGAAACAAAAATTCGAAAAAAAAATCGAACATTATTGTAATACCCTCAGATAAACTGTAAAAGAACGCATAGTGCCATAGAAGTTGCAAAAAATAATAATAGAAATCTTATAAAAAATTGAAAATTAAAAGCCAAACAAAATAAAAACACAAAATATATATTACAATAAAAACCTAGAAAATTAACTGTAAAAGCACTGGCAGATTTATGGGAGGGGTTTAAAGGGTTCAAACTCCCCCCCCCCCCTCCAAAAAAAAACATGTTTTGTTTATTGACGCAATGCTAATTGGATGTTTTCATGGAAAAAACGTGCTAAATTGTGAATTTTTTGGGTTTCAACACCAAAAAAAACTCATTTGGAGCTTGATTCGCCAAGAAAAAAAAAGTACTTTTTAGACATATTCGTCATGAAATGTAGTCACTCTCCCAAGTCGGTTCTAAATCCGCCACTGAGTGAGAAACCCATAATGGAAAAGTTTGCAAAACAAAAAGAGAATTCCTATGTATGATCAGTAATTGAAAATCAGAGTGATAATGATTAAAATATAAAACATCAGAGGACATTCACGCAAAAATTCGTAAAACTTAAAATAAATAATGAAACAAACTGTGCAAGAACCCAGTGTTATGTTTATGTAGTATGCAAAATAAAAATAACATTTATCTTTTTTTATAATAAAGTACTATGTGATCGGTCCACGAACCCTTTTGTGACGAATCGAAGATAGTTCACAAACAAAATTACAGGGTCTATGTTACAAACTGTCAAAAACATGTAATAGTTAAACAATAGAAGTTAATAAAGTAATTTCCCTCGGTTAATTAACGTTTGGTTAATTAACTGGTGAATTTTTTCTTCTCGTATGTAAATTCTATACAATGACTTCAGTCGCCATGTCACGCTGTGTTAATTCCATTCTTTTTCCCAAGGATGATTTGGGTGATGAATGGCATTCTATTATATTATTGTAATCATTTTCTTCCTTAGCATTTAGAATGGTTAATTGAATGGAAGACGTTAGAAAAAAGCCTAAATAGACTCATAAACCATTTCATATACACGTACAATAATTAATTAGCTGCTTGACGAGACAATCGAATCGAATGACGAGTTGGTGTATACACCATATAACCCCAAAGTAATAATTCTCTATGTAACTTAGCCATAAATTTGGCAGACTCCCTCACTTAGCGACCGAGTTCCATTCCTACGACTAGGTCGCTAAGCGAATTAGTCGATAATCGAGGAGTTCTTGTTATACAATACAGAACATGAAAATACAATCAACAAAAATTTATAAAAGTGGTGTACCAAATAAATTAAAGTTCACCCATGTTAAATCAAATACTGTACATCAAAAATGCTTTTTAAGCATACTCCTTAATATATTCATGTACAGGTATACTGTATGCACACACATAACTCAAAAAAATCCATTTTTCATTTCTGCATATTTCGATTTATGCGAATTGAAATTTACGCGACATTTGAGTAATTCGGTGTTCAATTTATTTATGCATATTTTGAGTAATTTCATTTTTGATTTCTGCACTTTTCGATTTATGCAAATTTTGATTTATGCGAATTTAAATTTATGCTACCGTTGAATAATTCGATATTTGATTTATGCGAATTTTGAATAATTCCTTCTTGACTTCTGCAATTTTCGATTTATTTATTTATATATGCGGTTTTTTTTTTACATTGGACCAAATGTAGCTGGAGAGCAGGTCGAAAGTCTGAGCGGTCGTTAAAAAGGTAGGTCGTTAAGTGAGAATAATCTGTACTGTTTAAATATCTAACCGTAGAACAAAGAAAAAATCTAAATGACAAATCTTTAATCGTATTATTGACAATTCGTAATAATTCGCCACACGGTATAGACCAACAAAATTGGACATTAACATAACGTTTATGCAAACTTTGACTAAAAAAAATAATTGTCACGTGATTTTTGGTAGTGATAAGCACGACAGGATGGGTATCATTATCTGTTGTCGATGAGACGAGAGGTTTCAAATTGCTACTTGTCTTCAACTGCCAATTATTCTTAAATACGTTTTATCGATTGTTTGTATCTGTTGGTCACACCATCGAGTGAAACAAAAACCGAGACAACGACGACCCCAAAAAAAAAAGAAGAAAGAAAAGGATCCACGCAAAACGTCAATTAAGACACTATCAGCAACTGGTGAATGTCAACAAAGTTGTCCAACATGGATGATTGAACATCGCCACCTTGGAGAAAGTTTTCATATTCCTTATGTAGCTAATTGTGAGTTCATAAATCAAACGAATAAATCATTGCTAATTAAAACACGTGTGTTGATTAAACATGATTTAATTAACTTTTTTTTTTTTGCATTACATATATGACGATCAGAAAAAAACTGTTAATAGTCTAATATAAAGCTTGATTGTAAATATTAAACAAAAATAAGCCTAAAAGTTAAACATATTGCAAATTATAAGATTAAACTACAAATATAGTAATTTAAATAAAAGCAATGTAAATTTTAGAAGCAAGCATAGTACGGTGGTATTTGATATACTGTACTATCTAATATTATATTTTGCTAGCCTGATAGTTGTCGTTTCCGGCGCATAAATCCACGCTAAAATCCCGTGAAAAAGCGGTAAATAAGTAAAAAAGTAAAC
>JAQIWH010005967.1:0-13647 GCA_034695005.1 Cryptops parisi
TGTACTTAAGTACCGTATACTTGGTACTTGGCCTTAAGTACATTTATTGAGCCGTACTTGGTATTTGTATTTTAAAGAACTTTAAAGTACCTATTCAGAAAGTACTTGTACTTGTACTTAAGTACGTACTTACGGAAACCTTGCTTTTCCGGCCATTTTGGTATGCAAAGCATTGATTATCTTACGATATATTGTAAGATAATCGTAAGATTATGTTATGGTGAACACCCCGTGGTTACCATACCAACCGTGGGAGTTTAACTAGTATTTTAATAATAATAATATTTACCTATCCGGCCACTGTGGTAACCAAAGCATGGATTATTTTACGATAAATCGTAACATAATCGATGCTTTGGTCACCAAAATGGCCGGATAGGTAAATATTATTATTAAAACTAAAAAACATGAACCCCGTGGTTGGTATGGTAACTACGGGGTGTTTACCATACCAGTTCATCTTACCATACCAGTATATCTTACGATTATTTTACGATATATCGTAAAATAATCGATGCTTTAGTTACCAAAATAGCCGGATAGGAAAATATTAATAGTAATAATATTAATAATGTTATACATGGCTTACATAGCATGTGGTTGTTTATTTGTTTGTTTCTATGAGATGTAAATAAGCTCTCATGTTATGCGAGGGTTACGTTTCGGTGCAAAACGAAATTCGCATAAATAGAAAGTGTAAAACTTCAGCGTCCAGTAACAAATTGAAATGGTTAACAAAAAAATTTTCTCCAACGTTTTATTCAATGATACTTCCTCACCATCATCACCACCAAGTAACGTGTAATAGAATACAGTTGCATCAGTAGCGGTACGTCGTCGTCGCTTAAGCTTAAAGATGATAGGCTACACTGAATTACAATAGCGCATTGCATGAAAACGATTGTCAATGACAACCCTGAATATCACGGACAATGACAAATGACATAAGTTTCAACAGCGTTATCGGTCGTGTGGTCGATTATTTTGAATTCAGTCACGTGAAAATGTTGGCGAATAACTCCACATACTTTTTTCGTGATATACACAAGAAAATTCATATAAAATGTATTTATCAATAACATCGCATCATTTTAATATTGTCACCCATCTATTAGATCAGTATGACCAAAAAAATTGTCAATATATATATATATACGAAATTTACATTTACCCTTTGGCCTACATGTGACGACAAAGTTGTAATAAGTGGTTGATTGAAAATGGTCATGCTTTAAATTCGTTGTCCTTAACAAATTCACCAGGGAGAATAACTTTGGTAACGAGTGCTTAAAGAGTTGCCAATATCGCGTTTATCGCGTGTTTCTGACATCAATTAATTAGAAAAAGCTATTCCTAGCTCTTGAAGACGCTCTCAGGGGGGTGTCTCCAAAGCAAACAAACCACTACAAACTTTGTTAGCGAAATATCCTTCACACGGAGATGAAAATTTAAAGCAGACATTTTATTTTAGAAAAAACATATTTCCGAAATTGCAAGAAAACAAATTTCCGAAAAAGTCTTTTCTTAAAAAAAAAAAATAAATAAAAGAAGAGATGTCGTGTCAGAAATGAAAGATGAATGACACCCCAAAGAATAGAGGGCATCGAGGGAACCATTTTTTGGGGTCGTTTCTAATGTAGCCAAAGTTAAGATAGGCAAATAAAAAGTGCATAAAAGTTAATTATTTTGTGATAAAAGACGTTTTTATTCGTCTGATTAAAAAAGTGTTTGAGTTTGTTGCCCAGAATTTGTTGCACGAAAAAATATTGTATTAAATGATGGTGATATTTTACCGGAAATTTATAGAATCCACGCATTAAACAACATAAAAGCCTAGTGTCTGTCTCTTTCTCTTCATACGTCTTTCCGTGCATAAACGTTTTCATGACAACAACTAAAAACAAACGTAACTATAACGTAACATAATACACGTGTTACCATACCAACACAAACATAAGCAGTGTCTAACGTGATTAACGTTTTACGTTAATCTTTTCGGACTGTGATCCGTTCACTTTCAATGTTTGTTTTAAAAACAAGCTATTTACACTGAATTCAACATGTTTCATAAAACACTAACTAATGTTACAAAGCATTATGAGGTAAAACAATAACAATACCGGTAACAAATAATGTTGCAGAATGACATGAGTTTAAACAATGAATTATGTTTATGAATTATGGTCACCACTTTGTATCCTCTTTGTAACGAGCTTTATGGGATGAATAAAACGAAAAATAAAAATAAATAAAATAAAATAAAATTGAATCAATGCCTCCCTTGCATTTCGACGGGCATATAGCCCCCCCCCCCCCCGAGCATATAGCTCGTTCTATACATATTATGTTGTGACAATGTACAAAATCAAGACAATTTATAGAATGTCTATTTTTTGACAAAGTATAAAATAAAATTTTGTATACAACTATTTAAATTAGTTAAGGTTAGTTTAGGTTAATTAACAACGAAAAAAACTCTGCATTTAAGCCTGAACTTGAACCTAAATTTTTGTTTCAGCTATTCCAATGTTAATCCTAAATAATAAAACGATAAGAATCTCAGCGTCGGTATGTTTCTGGCGTGTCATTGGCAAAACGTGCATCGTCATATGACGTCATATGATGACTCAATGTCTTTTGGAACCCCGCCCCAAGGCGACTTTGCAAAGAAAGTGAGTCATTTAAAGTGGTATTTGTGTTGTTGTTATTGTTGTAGGATTCATTATTGCTACACGTAATCAAATGTTGCGGAGCGATATGAAATAAAACAATGAATTTCGTAGTGAACACAAAAAACTTTCTCGTCATTCTTGACGAGCTATTTACTAGTTTCATATATTGCCCAATAAATATAAACCAAATTGACATTCTATAGAATGTTTGGATGTTATACATTATTAGAACATACATTTAGAACATTTGAAGGGTTTGGTGCAAAAGGGGTGTTAAATCAACATATATCACGAATTTTAAGAAAAACGCGTTTAAAAATTTGAACTTGCCTTGCTGTCTACTTTTGGCTACTTCACACTTCTTGCACTAATATCTCTGCACACATTGTTGTTGTTTTAGTCAAAATTATGTGTTAGAAAGGTAGAATTGCACCTGGCATACTCGGAAATGCTTATAGGTCATTTTTAACAAAAAAAAGTTATTTATCACTTTTTTACACCAAACCATTCAGTTATTAACATTCATTATCAATAATTGTCCATTGTCTTTAATATGAATTTGGAGAGGTGATAAAATCATTTCGATTTGCTGATTTTTTCTTTTGTCTTATCTTTTCGTTTCTTTCTTTTTATTTAACCAAAAAGAATCCGAATTGAATTTGCCCCTTTCATCCTCAGGGATTTTGTACTCACTTTTCCTTGAAAAAGGATGAAAAGGGGAAAGTGCATATTGGATTTTGGTCTCAATTTTTTTTTTTTTTTAGCTTTTCTGAGTGTGTTTGTATGATAGAAAAGACAAGGATATTGTCTTTTTGTCTTTCTCTCAAGGATGTTGTTGAAATTTGACTTCACATTCATTGAATCCAATGTCGTTGGTTGTTTTGAAAAGCTTAATTTTACTACGAACTTATTCATCAAAAACATAAATATCGATTTACAAAAAAAAAATTTTTATAAAAAAAAACTAAAATAAAACGAATATTGTAACGTGCGTGTATTAGTTATTTATGTCAACATGTATATACATTTTTTATTCATTATTTAGTGTTATTTGTAAGTTTCATAATTGTAGCGCCTGGTGTAGATAGGGTATTAAGTAACATTTTACAATTTTGGAAAAATTGCTTTTATAGATTTGAACTTGCCTTGCTGTCTATGGGTCACTTCACACTTCTTGCATTAATATTTTTGCACATATTGTTGTTTTGCTCAAAATGGTGCATAAGTAAAGCAGAATTTCACCTGACACATTCGAAATGCTTCTATGTGATTTTAGACAAAAATGTTACTGAACAATTTTTTACACCAGGCTCGCTTTAATTATGTACATTTTTTGTTTTTACATGCCTCACATTTTTATAACTTGCACGTAATTTTATTTATATGTTTGAAATATTCTTTATTTTAATATTCTGTTTGTTTTTATAATATTAATGCATTAACTTTCAACATAAACACTTAATAGAGTCGACCCGTGGCTTTGCCCGGATTGGAGATGGTGAATTTTTAAATATTACAAAATCGATGTAGATTCTTAAGAATTCGATAGATTTACATCGATTTTCATCATGCACGTCCAATTCAGTTGTTGGATTGAAGCACACATCCCAAGTTTTTCCTGAATCCATCAATAAAATTTAACAAGAAATTTCAAATCAGTTTTTTTTTTTTACAATTGTAAAATATTTATATACCGAATTTGCATATACGGAACTCGCATAATTTGTACCATGTTTTAATTAAAAGATTAAAAAAAAGTAATTTAAATTAATAATATATACAGGGTCGGTCGTTTATCTTGACATAACCAAATATTATGAAAACCTGTGACAAACAAATGTGTCAGGCAAATAATGTTTGAGTATTTGAGGAGTCTTTCCAATGGTACTATTTTCATTGATTTTGAAATTAATTTTCACGAAAATCCCATTGTTAAATTTTAAACCATGCGTCGTAGGTATGTAAATGGCTACAACTTTCATATTTAGAAAGTTGTAGCCATTTAGTCAGAATCTACTTTTGTTTCATTTAATTTCAAAAAATGCAACCGAAATAAAAATTGATACAACAACAAGAGTAAAAGGTCCTTACAACAACTTCTCTGCAAGTCGCACATGCTGTTCAGTGGAGTAATTTTTACTTCATAGCTGTCATGCAGCTTCAAATTCGTATTTAAATTAACCATGCAGCAACTAAACTAACTCCACTGCATAGTAGGAGTAACTTGCAGCAAAGTTGTTGCACGGACAGCGTACATTTTACTGTCCATTGTTGTATCGATTTTTATTTCGGTTGCATTGTTGGAAATAAACGAAACAAAGATAATTTTGACTAAATGTGATCGTGGCTACAACTTTCTAAATATGACTTGATTCCTACGACGCATTGTTCAAAATTTAACAATGAGATTTTTGTGAAAATTAATTTCAAGGTCACTGAAATTAGCATTATTGGAAAGGGCTTTCATACACACAAACAATTTTGCCTTGACACATTTGTTTGTCACATGCTTTGTTTTTATAATATTTGGTTGTGTCACGATAAAAGACTCACCCAGTATATTTGATTTATTATTAATTATGAATTAATGTTGTCAACTAGCATTTCTCGTTTTAACAACTATTTCGCTTTTTGCCAATGCTTTTTGCTGAAGTTCGATTTGCTTGTTATAACAGCGATAAAAGGGATTTAACGCGAAACCAGTGGGAGAATCGTTTCATTCAGCGGCTGCAGAGCTAAACAATTTAATATCGGGCAGAAAGTAAACAACATTCTATAAAATGTATACTTTTAACTGAAGTTTTACATATTTTTCACTCTTTTTTTTTTCAGGAATGCCCTACTGGAACCGTGGACGAAGAAACATTTAAAGAAATTTACGGGCAGTTTTTTCCGTTAGGAGGTTAGCCCATTTCCGCTCACTCGAATAATGAAAGGAAACCTAATACATATACTGTACTATTATACACTTTCATCCACTTTACAATGCTGATGTAACAGTTTGTTAATTTTGAGGCGAAAACTCTTTTTTTTTTCTTTATATTACTATTATCACTAGATGCGAGGCCGTATGCACATTATGTCTTCGCAGCTCTAGATAAGACCAAAAATGGTGCTGTAAATTTCGAGGTTAGTTGGCTTATCTTGACATTACATGCAACAATTTCCTCTTCTTTTTTCTCTATGTTCTTTTTTTTTTATGTTTTATAATAAAATGGGTAACAAAAAGAATAATAAGCCAACCTTTTATTTATTTTTTTAATGGCAACATAACTTCCTTAGCTTAAAGTAGAAGGTGTGTCGCTGGATTGATGAGCTTTTTTAACGTTGTTTGCCTTGTGTAGGAATTGCTCACAACGTTGTCTGTCATCACCCGAGGTAGCGTGAACGAAAAAATCCTCTGGACGTTCAATCTCTACGACATTAACAAAGATGGTCGAATCACAAAGCGTGAACTACTTGACATTGTGTCCTCCATCTATGCTATGATGGGCGGTGCCACCGCTCCCATCATCGATGAAACTACCGCCAGAGAACACGTCGAGAAAGTTTTTCGGGTAAGTTTAGAGGTTATTGCTCTCGGTTTACATGATATCCCAGTTGTACAGGGTTCTACCTAATCAGATTTCAACCACAGATGCTACACATCACAAGACAAAAAGTCCGGTAAACGTTCAGGTAAAATATCTCGGAGCTTAGGTAAAATGTGGTTAAAATAAATGGAATGTTTTTTAATGTTGTATTATTTAACTGACCTTACCTGGTATCTACAGCTACACCCATAGACACTAGGTTACGATAGTCAAAACAAAAACATTAAAATATTATATTCAGAGTAGCTTAACGATATTTTTCCTAAGGTTGGTGGGCGGAGTTAAACTTCGCCCACCAACCTAAAGTACAAGTTTTACCAAAATGCATATAAACATGAGTTCTTAAATGCATACTCATTTGTCATTTCATAACGATTATGAAACTAAGGGATTTATGCATTTACGTGACGTCAATATGTCTCATCTCAGATGGGGGACTTAAGCTTATGTTTATATGGATTGTTTGCATCTTTTTGATGTAACATTTGTGGTTAAAATTTGGACCACCAGACCTTTTAGGAACACCCTGTATATTCGTATTTGATCTTTTTTTTATCATTTTAGAAAATGGATGTGAATAGAGATGGAGTCATCACGTTGGAGGATTTTCTACATGCATGTCTTCAGGTACGGTTTTGCATATTTGTTACCGGCAATGTATAGATCCAGACATTGTATAGATCCAGACATTGTATACAACACCTAGCCTAGTTTGGTAAAGTTATGAAATAACATCCTCTATAAAACTATTTAAGTTAGTTCAAGAAAATTTAGGTTAGTTAACAATATTTTCTCTAAAAAATAACATTAAGTCTAAATTCAAATTTAAAAGGCCATAGCAAACCATGCGATCGAAATATTAGTTGCCTGCGACAAAAATGTTAGGAACGCTCCCTCGCCAAAAAGCGTGGGCGACATCAAAGTTGGACCATAGCCAACAAGGAAACGATTTTCCTTGTTGGCTATGATTGGACAATAGCAAACCAACTTTTTTATGACCCGTGCAAATTGACGAGGGGGCGTTCCTAATATTTCCATCGCACTCAGCTCATATTTTGATCGCATAATTTGCTACAGCGCTAACCTAAACTCTTGCTAAACTGTTCCAATGTTAATTGTACACTTTGCCAAATTAGGTTAGCATTGTATACATTTCCCGTAACATATTCATTAAGTTGGTTTATAATACCTTTCGAATTCGAAATGTTGTTTTGAGGTTTTCTCGTTTTTAACGTGTTTTGTCAATAATTTCATTTATTCCAATAGTTGAATGTGCGTTATCGTTGTTCGATGAACTTCACCATGGCGATATGTAAAATTTGTGTTTATTTTGCATGTTCGAATAGGATGAAGAAATCGTTCGTGGGATGGCTTTCTTCGAAGCGTTGCTTTGAAATGGTTTTCACGTTTTTTTAGTGAACCTTTGACTTTTTTCAATATATCGCCTTACACTTTAGCTATCTCAGCTCATTCTTCCCTTTTACCTGATAAAAAAAAAATTATACCCCTAGTGCCTCGAGCGAACAAGTTCGTATCTTCTTCTGACCAAATTTTGTTTTTGTTTTGTTTTTTCAAATCGTTGTCGTTTATATCTTAAAATATCTTACATGGTGGTGCAATCGGAATTATCATGTCTTGCTCTATCTTTCTCACTCCAGCGAGCTCAATAAGACGACCAGAATATTGAAAATCTCCCTCTCATATTGTGTCACAAAGTTCAAAAACATTTTTACTAAATATTTCGTCATCTTGGTGTGTGGTTCTAACCATTGCCTTGTATATACTTAGTTTCTTTTTTCATGTAGAAAATTTTTTTTGTGTGTGTGCATAGGTCACCTCCCCCCTTAAACAAATGGTGTTTTTTTCTGCAAATTTTTTATTCCACTTACCAAGTTTGCATCAATTATTACTCATAGTGTGTGATGAACATTTTCATTCCATAACATAACATAAAAGGCTGTCATTGGGGAAATTGTTCAGGTAACCACATAAGTATACACTCCTACTAGTAGGTTCGGTCCTACATTGTATAATACATTGCTATACACACAAATCCGAGTCTATAGCCATGTACTCTAGGATTGTGTCATTTCCCGACTGAAATAAGCACCAATTAAAAATAGGAAAATGTGGGATCTTTCGTCGAATATAATATATATAACCTATCGTTTGGTTTGTTTTTCCTGTTAGAAGTATGCCATTACAGGCCTAACGTAGGTTTTGGGACAACTTGATATTCCTAAGCTTTTCTATGCAATCAATTCTTTCATTAGAGAAACGTTGTTATCCTACATAGCCTTACGTACTTCACTTCAACGGTAGGGCTAGATGTTTAGGAAGTGGATTAGAGGTTTTGTTTTAGAAAAACAAAATCACTCGTAATCCAGAGGAAAAAAAATCAATTTATCCAGAATGACTGAGGTCCCAATGATTTCGGATTTGAG
This sequence comes from Cryptops parisi, assembly GCA_034695005.1. Classification (NCBI taxonomy): domain Eukaryota; kingdom Metazoa; phylum Arthropoda; class Chilopoda; order Scolopendromorpha; family Cryptopidae; genus Cryptops; species Cryptops parisi. Next base: position 8,710 of record JAQIWH010005967.1, read on the forward strand.
GTTGTCAATCTGTAGTTGAATTCACATAAATGATTTGAATCGTATCTTCAATACGTCTACATACCAATAGGTCTGATGCTTGAGATTAATACCAATACCAGAGACTTAATACATATATAGTACACCTACGAATGTACAGTGTAGTATAATATATGCGAATACTATGCTTTTTCATACGTGAATTGTAGATACCGGGTACTTGTGTTTGCTGATTGTGTTTATGAGAAATAATTGACATGCAATATCAAATCAGGAAACTCTTGTACATAACTTATGTACTGTACGTTGTGAATTTTTTATTATGACAAATTCATACTTGAGTCGTAGATTCTGCTACATTAATAGAGATAATCTGAAGACTGTTTAAGAGTAATAATAACTACAGGGTGTCCGGAAAAGAACTCTGAATTTTTAAATGATCTCATTCTCTATTTGGACCATAATATGATGGTGTTTTGAGCATATTTGTGAAGCTATTCGTGTTTTAGTTTAATTGTCAGATCATATAATTAGACAGACGAGCCGTGCTGCAATAATGGATTCATTCAAAAGCTCAAAACCAATGAATAACAACAGCCATTAAAGCGATTTTTTTATGGATAAGCTTACTATAAGAGTGTGGTTTGAGATGGAACTTCATTTTGATTTGAAGTGTTGTAAATGTTGCACCATTGAGTTACACTAACACAGAAATAAAATCGTGACATTTTACCTTAATAATGCGCGCAAAATAAATCCTTTCTGTGACATAAATTTCTTTTTACAAAACATCATTGATTAATTATAAAACTCTGGAGTTTCTTTTCAGGCACCCCATAATATGCAAATGTACATTGAAAAACAATAAGTTTAAAACTAAATTGTTACGATGATGCTGTTTTTTGATATTTTGAGAATAGCGACTGTAGGCCGCTATCAATCAAGATACTGATTGATAGGTAGGCTTGTTTCGTGTTATTAACTTTCTTAGTAAGGAAACGTCGTACATAAGCTTAAGCAAAATAGGTCTAAAGTCTCAGGTTGCAGATACACAAGTACTTAATCGCTGTGAAGGATCAGTTTATATAAATGGTAAATGAACTTAGGATCATGCGAATAATTTTGGAAGTCATGAGAGGGAAACTGGTTACAGATTTATATGCATTTTATTATGAAAATTTTGGGTTTATACACGAACTGTAGATATTGAATATTTCATTATTATTTCAAGGCACGACAATATAAAGTGGCAATATTTATGTGGCGTCATTATAAGAGAATGTGGAGTGGTAACCGCACTGGGTAAGATGAGGTGTAACCGAAAGACTATCTATAAAATGCTGATGCAATAAATCGGTGATTAAATCACGCGATACAATTAAGTGAACTCTAAATTTCTCACTAACTTCTTTAATAACATTCTAACAGAAATTTCTGGTGTCATCAAAGGAATTTAATACCAACACGTGCTTTTCAACCTTTAATGCAGATGCACACAATGTTTCGAATTTTGTTTTATAATCACTAATCAAGGATTGACGGACATCATTGAGGTGGGGGAGGGGTGACATTATGAGTTACCGCACTGTGTAACACCAATTCTATAAGTGACGCCACTGAGCATAGTATGCTTACCTTCTGAAGGAAGCCAAAATTAGAAGGGTGAAACGTTGACTAGGGTTTTTCGAAACTACTGTACTATAAAATAATACTGTATTTATGTTCAGTAAGAAAATCGAATCATTAGTTATATCAGGAGAGCAGTTTTTATTGGGAACCAGCTATCTACTACAATATAAAAGCCACGTGAGTTCCTCTGTCCTGTCAAAGATTACGCGAAAACCAGAATGCATAGGAAGCTTAAACTTGGTAGGCAAGACGACACATTAGATGACACATCAAAAAGGTGCACTAGCCTACTGGCGACCCGAAATTGTCATCAGAGGATGTGCGACAATTATATAAGTGAGAATTTATCGTTAGTATGGTTCATTTTTGCGGAGAAACCGTAATGGGAGGGCCTTCGAAACTGAAAGTCGGAAGGGTGGTAGATTGTACTCTGAAGGGAATCATGAAATATTTAATATTTGTCGTCCGGGGGAGGGGGGTGCGACATACCTGGAAAGTCAAAAAAAAACCTTTTATCAGTGCTGCGTGATTTAAAAATTTAAACAATATAAGCAAAAATGAATCAATTATTCAATGTTATTTTTTAATTAACACAAAATTTACGTGGCCATTATTTTTGTATTGTTGTGTCAGGTGGTATACATGTAATTTTCAAACACCACATGGTTTGGTTTGAATCTAAAATAAAACTTTAAACCGAATCCAACTGTAACGAATATTGCAAAGCAATATGAGTTAAAACAATAAATAACTGTAACGAATGTTGCGAAGCAACATAAGTTAAAACAATGAAATGCATAATGAAAAATTCGTCATTTTTGACGGGTTATTTACTAGTTAATAATAATAATAAGCATATAAATCTGTATTACAGTGATAACGACAATACGTTATTATTGCAATAATAGGAGATGATTTTTGAGCAAATTGTTTCACACATCAATTTCAACAGTATTTATTCTATCACAACTTTAGTTCAGTTTCATTACGACCAACACCTAAGCTACAAAATAGAAAATACAAATCATGTGCATTTCATAATGATCATGCTGCAAAGCAGTATTGGTTATTCAACCAAAAAAACCTGACTTTTGCTTAGTATTGGTTATGAAAATATATTTTTATATTACAAAATAAGTTGGTCGTTGTTGTACAGCATTAAAAAATTACTTCTGCAAAGATTCCATGACAAATGCTGAACGAAATGGGTAATTGATTAAAAGTTGTAAAACGGAAGAAAAAAGGCCAATTAAAAAACCGAAGTGATTTTCTCTAGTCATTTTTTTTATATAAAGAATTGTTCGACTTGCAAAACCAAAAAAAAAACCACCTCTCACTGTGATCTTCCGTAGTAAAAATCCTTACAAAAAATATTAGAATATTATATTGTTTCTCTGAAGATTACTGCAATATGTGTACACTATATACAATGTTTTACCATTTACTACAGAGCTGTACTGTTGAACAAATTAACCTTGTTGCTCATTCATTGAATGATTGATTTTATTTTTTAATGCCTGTAAATAACGTGTATATTTGAATTATTATAATAATAACATCTCGATGTGTACGAAAAAGTGAATAACTAGTTTTTTTGCCCCAATTTATGGGAAAATTGCGTGTTAATGAAATAGTATGATTAAAAAATTTTGTCAGTCACATAATAGTACGCTCTAGTTTTTGCTTGATCCTTCGAAATTATATCCTATCTAATAAAAGAGCACGAACTTCCTCCTCCTCCTCCTAATACTACTACCATAGACTAAAGAGTTAGATCTCCTTCTAACTCTTTAGTCTATGCTACTACTACTACTGTACTACTGCTACTAATACTCCTCCTCACCAGTTATAGCCATTGGACAAAAAACATCACGTGGTTCTTTTTTTTTGCACCTGGGCATAAAGAGCAGGTTGAAAAAAAGAGAACGTTCAAGAATCTTCCACTGTGTGGCAGTGACACTGTGTTTTTACCAGCGCCACCTTACCATGTGTGGAAATGCCAAAACTCATACCGAAATCGATACTCTTAACAAATATTGCGAAGCAATATATGTTTAATGAATAAATAACTTCCCGTTGATTTTTACGAGCTATTTACTAGTTTCATTAATATTATTAATGGCAGAGCCTGGTGTAAAAGGGTGTTAAGTAACATTTTCACAATTTCGAGGAAATTGCGTTTAAAGATCAGAACTTGCCTTGCTGTCTATGGGCTACTTGACACTTTTTGCCCGATAACTTGTACCGATACATACAGTACGTGTAGTTGTCTCTTGAGGGTGCTCAGCTGTGCATTACCCCTGTTTAGCATTGTATTCAATGGTGTTTTGCAATTTTTAAACTCGATTAATTTAATAACCATCGATCTACGCAAAATAAGATATACTACACTTTTTGATTTCTCTGGCCAAAACCTACAAGAATATATATATATAAAAGGCTCCGGGCAATATGATGATAAGCCACATTTTTTCCCAAAAAATGACATTTCTACATCAAACTGTCTCTCAGTACCGTTTCTAGCTTGTTACTTTACCACTTTTTAGATTTTCTAGAAAATGGCAGAATAATATAGAAAATCATTTTGTTTGCTCAGTATGGCACTCTGTAAAGTTTTTCACCAGAAAAATCGCTCTCCTGAACAATTTTTAAAATGTGTCTTATCATTATATTGCCCGAAGCCCTTCATATGCAATGCAGTATTATGAAAAACTCCGCAGGCTGCTAATCCGAAGAAACCTACAAGAAGTCTGGAAGCCAAGTATGGAAGAATTTAAACTTTTTCTTTTCGATTACCCTGGGGCGTAAAAACAACTTACATCAATGCAAAACCTCAATAATAGAAGACAACCACTTCCAAATACGTAACTAGAAGATCAGATTTTCCAAGTCTATGAAACTTGCACCGTTTCTTGGTATCTTATTTACTACCCCCCTTTTTATTTTGTTTTCCATAGAAAAGGTTGTATGTAAAATCCTACGTGTCCATAGGTAATTATTCTCCATCTGTTTTTTGACCCAGCTTTTTATAAATCACCTGTTTGTGGTGACGAAATAGAAAAACTATTTCCTTTCTTATTTTTCGGCCTTGCCTTGAGAAAGACGTGAGAAGAAGTAGAAGCCAAGCGTTATCAAGCTATAGTAATCTGCCATTTTATCAGTTGACATGTCGCAAAGGTACAATAGAATTGAAGGGCTTCGGGCGATATAATGATAAGTCGTATTTTTTGAAATTGTTCAGGAGAGCCTAACCACTATACTCTATCCCAAATTAGCTGACACAGAATTGCTGGCACAATTATGAGGAAGTTAAATGAATCGGCCAATGGT
>JAQIWH010005968.1:0-13641 GCA_034695005.1 Cryptops parisi
ACACAACAAGATAGCTTAAATTTCTCAGAAGCAACACCTCGAACAGGGTAAAATGAAAAGGAAAAAAGTGGAGGGATTAACATCAATTAAAAAGGAATTGCGAATTCGTTTAGCGAAAACAAGAAGCTAGGTCGAATGTCCTATTTATGTCTATTTAAGGTAATAACGTAAGGTTGGTCTACTGTTCACTTGTGAAAGGGTGTTAAATAACATTTTTGCAATTTTGAGTGAAACGCGTTTAAAAATCTGAACTTGCCTTGTTGCCTATGGGCTATTTCAAACTCCTTGCACTAATAGCTTTGCTCATATTGTTGTTTTGTTGGAAATTATGCGCTAGGAAAATAGATTTGTACTTAACACATTCGAAAATTCTTTTAGGATAATTTTGAGAAAAATATTACGTAAACACTCTTTAACATCAGGCCCTTCAAGTATACGTATTATCTCAAAGGAGCGTATGAAACTGTTAAAAGCTGTTAACAATTTGTCCTTCTTAAAATAAATGTCAACCACGCTCCATTGTAAATATATATTGCATTATTTTACCAACACCTAAGCTCTTTACAAACACTTAAGTACCTACATTTTTCATTTTGAATGTAAGCTTGGTCATCTAAGGCCATTTCACTCAAAAAGGATGGGACATTGGTCTCGAAATCTTCACCCTTTTTTTTCCTTCTTTCTCTTTAGAAAATGTGTTCAGAATTTTGATAGCCAAGTTCATCTTCCTGGATACTTTGATAATTTGTCTTTTTTTATCCTTCCTCTTTTCTTTTCAACCTTGCCCCTAGTATCTCATCTCAAAATTCTTATTAAAGATAAAATAAATAAACAACGTGAACGAACGTCAGACTAATAATCTGATTCAATAGAAACCGTCAGCAAAACACAACGAAGTTGTACCGAACAAAATCCAGTTTTTGTTTCTCGATTTATTTATAATTTTTTTTTAACATCATCATCATCACCATTTAATGTATATAATAAGAACAAAATCATCATATTTCAACCATAAATATGAGCAAGTTGAAGACTAATTTCCTTCTTAATGGGATACTCTCTTTTCTCCACTTCTGACGACTTTCACCTTTCCTATCAATTCTCATCATCTTAAACGCCAACGTCTATAAATTGAATTTTCTCGTCATCAATTGAATACTAATAGCTACCTGGTGCCTCTAATTAAGAAAGAGAAATAATTAAGGTTTCTTCCATCGTGAAAATTTATATCCCCCTTTATCCTTATCAAAAAGGCTCCAAAACGTGCTAAATGATGTTCCTAAGGGAAGAAGTTTTAACGAGTTTTTCAGGTTCATGGGCCTATGAAAAATTAATATTACTATGAAAAGAAAAACTCTTTGAAGAATCGTTAATACCGATTCATCACGAGTAATTTCGTTTGATAAAATTGTTAAAAACGTGTTAAACGAGGGTTTTGACGTTATTTTTTTTTTTGCTGGATTTCAAGATGGCAATCGTGTTTCATAAATAGTGTATAAAAAAGAACATCGAATAAAATAAAAATTGGAAAAAAGAAATCATAATTTAGTTTTGTATAAAAACCGCTTTACAATGTCAGGTGAAGATCATGGAACTTTATACGACAACAGGCAGTTAAGAGGAGGCAAGCAATCTTTATAAATACAACCTTGAATTCTAATTTATAGGGCCGAAAAGAAGTAGAAGAAAAACCGTTATGCGAACCCTAGGAACTTTGATTACTGGAAAGGCTATCGAGTCATTGAAAATTACTGAAAAAAAATACTAAAATACAAAAATAAATAAATTATTTATTTATTATTTGTTATTTAGTGACGTTTGACCTTTGAAATAAAAAACATCACATACTCGTATACGGTAATGGCCTACACTAGAAAGCCAAGGTGAGCTAAACCAGCTTGTTCTGGTTGTTCAGGCTTGTAACTATAGCTTTTATTTTAATATATGTAAGTGAAAATACATTGTAATCCTATATAGGCCCACCTAAGAAATATACATTACTGAATATAAATATAGTCCATCCGCGTTAAACCATCCCCTATATGCCACCATCTTTGTTTTTTGTCACTAAGAACAAAACTAATGTATCTTTCCACACATTAATCCGTCCTCTTTGAACCGCCACCCTCGTTCACCGCCAATTTTTATCGAGTACCATGAGTGGCATTTCAAAGATGTTTGGTTGTATATACAGTAGGCTTTGTATATTGAGTTTAAAATATCATGAGAATACTTGAAAAGTTATGAAACTGTCGAGGGAGGGACACATCATGTGTCAATATAATCATATAATCAAATAATCCTATAATCACATATGTGTCAATAATATATGGACACATATAATAGCACCAAAATAAGTGCTATTATATAGCACCTCTTCAATAGTATAGTATGCTAGTATTTCCATTGACCTTGAAATGAAATGAAAATTTCGAGGAATAAAGAAGCGGTAAACGGTATTGAAGAAATTAAGTAGCGGTATATAAAATGAATACTATGAGTCGTATCTATCAAGTCATTGTTAGAAAGTTATCGGTAATTAAATTAGTTTATTTAGTCATTATCCAGTGTTGTTTAATTTATTTCCAACAATCTAATTGAAATAACAATAGAAACGATAGAGCACCTAAAGGCTGACAGTAAGGCATCAGTGTAATGCAGCGTAGTATATACAGTACACTCATTACAGTACACTGATGCTATGCTGTACTGCTAAAGTAATTTTGGTTTTAGATCTATTGTTTATTGAATTTCTATTTCATTCAACGCTCAAAATTCAACTGCCCTGGTTGTTTGCCATTATAAGCCTAAATAAACCACTATAGTTAAAAATGTATTATTATGGAATTGGAACAAGTTTTTAAATTAATCGAGATTAAAATCTCGACATTTTTTGTAGGTAAAAAGCCAAAAAAGTCAATATGTTTTGCTCAATAATGTATTCCTTTTATCGAGTAATGCATATAATAGGTAGTATACTGCATATTTTTTTAATAACGTATAGTCGGGGTTCCCTAAACGCAAGTACATATACCCAAAAACTTTACTGATGTTGATAGTAATTGAGCAGGAATAAATTAAGATGGAGGGAGAGTTATTGTTTACAGATGCATTGTTATAAGGGTAGGGTATGTACCAATTTCTTCAGAAAGAATTACGTAAAAATCAGGAATGTGAGAAGCCAATACGTGGCAAAGTGAAACTTGCAATTTTTTTAATTTTCTGAAAAGCAACTGCCAAACACACTCACAAATGTTTAATATTTCTTTTTTTTATTATTCATGCCGTTACAAACAGACAAAAATGTATTAAACAATATAATAGCCAAGTGTCTCTTTCTATCTTTCTTTGTGTCACTTTCCGTTGAACAATGTTTTCATGGCAACAACTTACCCATAACAACAAAAAATAAAAGCAAACGTAACGATAACATAATAAATGTGTCACCATACCATCTTAAACATAAGCAGCAACTAACGGAGATGAAGTGGACATAAAACGCTAACTCTAACGAATGTTCCGAAGCAACACGAGTTATATCAATAAAATTTATATTTATTAATTGAATTAATTGCCTGCTGTCGGTCATACAGCTCGTTTACACAGAGTAAATGAACTGTGTAAACTTCTCTAATTTATTTCTTTTAAAACATTTGCCATTTGAAGTTTCGCTTATTACCAAACATCATTCAAACAATATTGATTAATCAAACTAATTTTGTGTATTATAATAATCCTCGTACCCGATCATTTCAATCAGATAACCTAAACATAATAATGGCCATCGACTGGTTAAAACGAATCAAACTGACAAGGACTTCAAAAAATTACCGATAATCCGACGCAATGCCCACATTCAGACGAAATGCTCATATTCCGTATTCGTAGTTTTTGGATTTGTTCGCTATGTATTCTCAAATTCAAATTTTCAAATTGGTCTGTGATATATTAGAAAGCGATAATAAATTATTATTTTTCTCACTGAAGTATCCAAGAAATTTATACATCCATAAAACGCTTACAAATTAATATTTGTTGTTATAAGATTAACTATGTAACAGTTCTTACATGTGCATTTCTTAAAGTAATAATGTTATTTGACGATCAATTTCTATTTTTACCAGAATCGCAGAAAAACATATTAAATAACACACCGAACCATTACACTTATGCGTTATTTCCCCAATTTGATAGTTTGTCTATTTTTATATTGACGTTTTTACGCAGGAGGTCGTAAGAAATAAATTTGAAAGGGGGGTTGCTTATTTCACTCCAGGTGTTATGGTAAGGCTTATGTTAATAAATTGATGCGTACTCCAAATATGTACTACATATGAAGGGCCTGATGTTAAAGGACGTTAAGTAATATTTTTTGTACAATTACGAGAAAAACACGTTTAAAGGTCTGAACTTGACTTGTTGTTTATGGATCCTTCACACTTCTTGTACTAATTTGTACATTTTGTTGTTTAGCTTAAAATTATGTTTTAAGGAGGTAAAATTGCACTTAACACATTCGAAAATGCTTCTAAGTCATTATGACGTATTGTTATGACATTATGACAATAATTTTGTTATTTAACATTCTTTTGCACCAGGCCCTTCATGTCTATTCTAGTTATTTATACACTGTATTTAAATGTGGTAACTTTCTTTATAAGTGACAGATCGCTTATGGCGCTAGTAATGGCTGGTGCTGGCGTGTGTGATCGATCATTGTGTTTCTACAACCTACTACTGTATATAGGATCCGTAAGTTATGGTTTCTCAACTTTTGGTCGAAAAATTTCCGAACCTAGTGGGCTGTGAAAACGCAACGATCGATAATACATGCCACCACCACTAGTCACCACTAGTGCCACCCGTCACTTATAAGAACAGTACATAAATACGTTATTCGAGTTTTCCACCACTTTTGTTTATATTCACATCTTTCCATACTGTACAATTTTAAACAGATTTCCATATAATTGCAACAATTCTTTTACCGAAATTTATGCAAACACAACTTGAAAAATTCTTTATTAGAACATATTTGAAACGTATAAGAAATTTTCATTAACATGTCAACTTATCAATTTTACTTTTTGTTTTTGTTATGGTTTGATGAAAATTATTACGTCGACAGTAAATCACGTCCAACTACTTATTTTTCCATCGTTACTGAATAATTTTAACTCGAAAGGATAATTTACCACATCCACGTATTACTGATTTAACAGCATTCAACAACCAATAACTCAACATTGACCAAAAAAAAAACCCAAAAACAGATCCTACTGTTTTAATAATCATATTGTCTGTACCTTACAATCTCAATAATGATCTCAATTTTCACAAACTTTATAAGCAAAAATGTAAAAAAAAAAGTACTACTAAGCTTAATTTAATGTAACTTAGTGACTAAGAACCTAGCAAATATCACGTGACTTCGAAACCGAATTAGCTTAAATCCAAATTAATTTATAACAACAAAATTAACCTTTTTAACACTTTTCATCGCTAAAAGTGAATCAAATTTTTATATTAAAAAAACGACATGTTTCATGGATTTAGAATGCATTAGCATTTAAATAAGAATTCTCACAAATTATGTTTTCTACCAAAATGCACCAAACCTCGAGTTTGTTTTTTCCATATTTTTTGCAAACATTTTGAATACATTTAAATTTTTGTTCTGTAATCATATACAACTGATTGTGAACAACTTTTTTTTTATGCAGAAGCATTAAAAAGTTTAATAACACGAAACAAATGAATAAAACACACACACACAAAAAAAGAGTTCAAAGAATGTGGATTTATTTATGAAATCTTTTCTGAGTAATGTTATTTTTTTGTAGTTTTCCTTTGGATATTGATTGATATTTACCGCCTTACCATCTGGGCCTTAGTGGTGCAGTGGACGTGCAATTACCCAACGGTCTACTGGCCTGCTAAGTCCCAAGTGGTACACAGCGGATTTGCAGCATGTGAAACTACTATAATGTCCAATGGTGATAATCTAATGACAGTATCAATTCAGTTCGTCTCCAATATCGATAAACAAACAAAAACATTCTCTCCCGAAAACTCACTGAATAAGACGATATTGAGTTTTAATTTTTCATTGCAGTAGTATGTGTTAAAATAAACTTTAACTTCCCCACCCTCAAATACATAATGAAGAAAAACCAAGGTATAAGACAACAAATACTTACCCCATATAACTGACCGGCTGGTACAATTTTTTAACCAACGTTTTGCTTTCTTCTTTTTAAAGGCTTGATCACAGTTTTATACAATTAACAAAAAAAAACAAAAACACAAAAAGTAATACGTGTAGTTACTGATCATTGGTGACAACCTCTGGTGAGTATTTTTTAAAACACTCATTTATTAAACACTTATTAAAACTATCACTCATGTTGAGTTTCATGTAGTTCACAAGACGCGTCTACAAAGTTTTAGGATCAAAGGTTATATAATCTTAAGTTATGACGTCATGAAACAAACCAAAATTTAGTTGATGAAATGTAACCATTTTCATACTCTTTATATTAGTTACACTTGTGAGTGATCCAGATGGGAATTGAACTATATTGCCATCTACAGTCGTTTATAAGAATATATTATATAGTCCAATGTACCAAAAACGCATAAACGAGAATCGCATCGCATAAGTCCTTCGGAAAAAAAATAAAAAACTGCAGAAGTCCAATGTAATAAAATAGTATATACATACAGTATACTGTATATAAATAAATCGAAATTTGCAGAAATCAAAAATAGAATTACTCAAAACACGCATAAATTGAATATCGAATTACTGATCGCAGATATCAAAAATGAATTCTATGCATTATGTATGTAGCATACATACAGTATATCTGCAACAGTATAGAAGTATGCTTAAAAATTATTTTTAATGTACTTGTCTATAGTTCGTTTAACACCACTGTACTGGTGAAAATAAAAAAAAAATTTCGCTAATATGCGATTTTAGTTGGTTACTTATCGTATGCTAGCTTCCTGAAAGCTCCATCGGGTGCGAGCTGTAGTAAATTAGCATAATACAATGATAGCCAAAAATACTGATTCAGTAGCTTAGATCGCATATTAGCGAATTTTGTTTTTCATTTCCGTCAGTATAGACGGATGTATTATTTTTATTCCACAAAATGAGAAGCTCAGTTTATGCAAAAATTCCATGGGCCAGATACTTAAACTTGACCCATCCCCTGTTGAGTATTTTTAAACAAATACAATTTTCAAACTGAAATGAAACACATTTGAAAAACTACGACCCAGGATCATGTTTCTATAATTTTTAATGTGTATACAAAGTTTCATGTTTCTGTTTCATAATCGTACCGTTACGTCATCGTAAAACAAAACAAGAAACAATTCGTATCATAAAATGAAGTTTCTAATTACACATCATGAACTTTAGTGCAATTGTAATTTTTGTTTGTTTGTTTTTAGGAACTTTATAAAAAATAACAATTGTGTCTGGCATTCTTTATAACTAATTTTCCATAACAGTAAAAGAGCGTCTCAATAGATTTACAAAACATTGAAGCCTTATTAACCATAATTAATTACAAACCTTAATTCCATTTTTATTTCTGTCATGAAATAATAAAGAACTGTTTTAAATTATACTGAAAACGCAGTTATACATAATCAACGAAATACTGAAGGATTCTACGTATATTTGATTTGTTTGGGTGGTGAGCTGAAACTTATTGGCAAGACAAGTTAGGTCTTCAGGATTTTTCAGGTAACATTATCTGTACTACATAATGTTACCTGATTGACAGTTATTTAAAAATCTAAATATGCCGATGCCTCAATAACCCGTAACTAGACGTCTACTAGTACCTGAGTTTAATAGTTAAACAAATGTGATAATAAACAGTTAGTTGAGTGTAATGAATTTATAGGCTGACACGCTACTATAACACAAATAATAGCACACAATTAAAGCATTACTTCCTCGTTGTAGGCTACATTTCGGTATTTCGAACGGCACAATCTATCTTTGTCATCGTAATAGTACAGTAGTTGGCGTCATTATGCAAGCAAATCCCTCTCATTTGTGGTGTAATTGATGCGACAGTTGGGGAAATAATTGCCTCCAAAAATGCCTTGTAAATCATTACTTTTGATGATCAATGGTCATGAAAACATCACTTGAATGCGAAACTTTTTCATATACATTCGACAGAGAGAGAGAGAGAGAGAGAGAACAAAAAAACGAAGTAAAAGCCATTGATCTACTTTATATACTGTTTGACATTCTTTCACATGGTCCTTCAATTTTGCTTTATTAGAATTTCGAACCCAATGAATAGCCAGTAAATACTAATACCACCATCGATACCTTTTGAACACAAGTTGAAACACCTGCATGCAACGACTACAAATCATTAGGAAACTGCCTGCCACATATGGGTTCCTCCCACTCAGGTTCCTATTCAACCCTTTTTTTCCTTCCCTTAAACTTCAATGCCATGGTCGCAATACTTCAGCCTTGAGAGCAATAGCAGTTTTACGACTTTCGCTAAACTTGCACCGTTTATTTACACCTCAATCAAATCCGGTACTTCTTCCGGTTGAAGTATTCATTTCCTTTCTTTACTTTATCAGATTGAAAATATTAAAATAAATAAAAATTCGCCAATTTTTTTCTTTGGTAATATTTCGTATTGTCGACAAAGCATAATAAATGCCAAACAAAATGAAAAATTGGATTATTTTCATATCCATATTTTTATTTGACGTTTATACCTAAACTTTGTGTTTGTAAATGTCTATCGACGAAATTTAATGTTGTTGTTTTTTTGTTTTCTTTGCTTTATGAATCAATGGGTCAATTAGTTTTGTAACAAGATCGTTTTTCAGCTACGTGTGTGTGACTTTAAGCGACTATTTCTCAACTGAGTGACTTAGAGACGACGTTTTAGTCGCCTAATTGTTGTTTATCACTCGCAATTTTTCTATTATAGTTGAAACCTTAAAAAAAAAACAATAATTAAATATACAAATTAATAACAAGATTCTTTTATGTAAAAAAAAAAAAAACGAAAAAAAAACTCGCCTATACAATTCACTTACACATCTGATGTATGAAAACATAGCGTATCATAATTCAAACATGACCTCTACCTGTCTTTTCCATCTCGTAGTAGCTGTTACTATGCTCTTGCCTTTATTAAAATTTTTGCACTTAATAAATAAAATTCGCCGTCATTTCCTTGAATTATTCAGAAACTGGCTCTTCATATAAAATACATATATACATATGTATACAGTATAGTCTATATATATATATAAATATGTATGTGTATGTATATATATGCATAAAATTCTCCTTTGTGCTTAATTTCGCGACAGTTCTTTTATTCTATGTGTTAGGAATGAACAAGTTTGGCTTTCCCTTTTTTTCTGTCTCATTTTTTTGTTGGTCTCCCGTTCCTCTTATTGGCCATTTGCATTAACATTCATGAGGCAATAGGATTATCATTCCTGGAATAGAAAATTTATGATCTGTGATACACGAGGCATCGTCGTTTCTGTATAATGGGTGTTGTTGGTGTTCGTTTTTTTTTCCTCCCCAAAAACTAGTTGACTTTAACAAATGTCGGCCACGTGTTTCGGCTAATTTTTTCAGCCTTTTTGTGCGATTCGAATCTTAACCCCACGATTTGTTCCTTTTTTGCATAATTGCCTAAAAATGTCTCTACTCGTATACCGGTACTTGAAAAACAGGAGACCAATAAAAAGGTTGTTTGTTATCCTTGTGAAAGTTAAATACCAGTTTAACTTGTAAACGAAAAACGATTTCAATAAATTTCAAAAGAAATGGATGCAGGTTTCCATGACAACCCAGGTTTCAATTTATCATCTCCATGGTAACTAAAGCTGAAAAACGTTTTCTGGCAACATGGTGACATCTGACACGGTTCCAATGAAACCATAAATGTTTTCATCTCGTCATCTAATTCCACAACACGCTTGCTAGTCCGTATATTAATAACCATTATGTGACATTCTTTTCAGTACAATTTTTAATTTATCCAGTTTGAGAAAAATAATACTAAAAAACTGATTTGAAACGATAAAAATATTTACCTCCTACTGCTGAGGCAAAACAAACAAACTCCAACATTTAACTTTTTTCCTTTAACTAAAGTTTTTTTAAAGGAAAATACATAAACACGACAATAATGTTTTCCTTGAACAAGCTTTTAGTCAAGGAAGGTGAAACGTTGGTAAAGTTTGTTAGCACCGTGGAGATCCCTTCTATCTCCATTTTAACACGACTTAACCAGTAGGTGGTGGTAAGGAAGTTTTTTGTTATTTCAAATAATATTTATACAGGTTAAAAAAGAATAGATATTCCAATCAGAGTTGAAATACACTAAATGTAGTTCTTTGTTTCCATAACAACACATTGTTAAACGTGTTTCCATAACAAGCATTATTTTACGTATCTATAACGACCATTGTTGAATTAATTTCCATTTAACCATGTAGAATGAATTTCCATAGCGACCATTGTTGAGTTTGTTTTCATAGAAACCATTATTGAACGTACATGGCGATCATTGTTAAACGTGTTTCTATAGGAACCATTGTTGGCGCGTTCCTAACGTCATTGTTGGCGCAATCGTTGCCTAAATGATGACATAACAACAACAAGAGTAATTTTATAGTGAACATGTTATAAGTCTGACAGCATCCAACAGTTTTAATGAGCCCCATTTCACACGTCAAACGTATGAGGTCATCGATTCCAACGACGTCATACACATCTCACGTTTCAGTGTTTTTGTTTTAAACTTTAACTTCCCCACCCTCAACTACATAATGAAAATAAAACTAAGATAAGAAAAAAACCAAACACTTACCCCAGGTAATTGACCGGCTTGGTACAAATTATCAAAACCAACGTTTCGTCTTCCTTTTCATAAAGGCTTGATCAGTGTTTTTCACATATAAACAAAAATAAAAACAGTACAACACAGAACCACACCCAACAGACAACGTCTCAACATCTTCTGTTTTTTTGGTTTTTTATTTATATGTGAAAAACCGTGATCAAGCCTTTATGAAAAGAAAGGCGAAACGTTGGTTTGATAATTTGTATCACCCGGTCAGTTACCTGGGGTAAGTGTTTGGTTTTATCTTACTTCAGTTTTATCTTCATTATGTTTTTGTAGTGTTTGGTTTGACCGAAAGTACGAAACACGCCGGGACGTGTGTATGACGTCAGAAAAACAGTTTTGGAATCGATGGAATTTGATTGAAAAAGTTCGACGTGTAAAATAGGCTTTAGAAAAAGTCTTTTCCGTGGAAACCACCCTGCGTTATGCTTCCAATTGTTTCCAAAATACATCGTCTTGTATTAAGTTCAATGCATTTCGACTTTTTTCTTCTTATTATTTGAACATACAAATTAGTCTGATCACGAAGGTTTAAAACCCAAACAAAACTGATGTTCTCATTCAGGGAGCAAGAAACCTTTCAATTTTGCACTACTTTATATTCTCGTTCTCCATGCTATTTTTTCGTTTGCTTTCTCTTTACATTCGAAAAAGTTAATCGCGTAGCAATTATTTGAGAAAAAAACCTGAATATAAGGAAAACGATTCCACCTCCAAGTTAAGTTTAAAATAACTTTTTTTTTTATATTTATTTATATGCATTTCCTGTCGTTAGTATTTATGGCAAGCACGATTAGAAATCAATTACACATAATTTTGTTGATGCTTCACTGAGCATCGGAAACAAGCAGATCTAAATCAGTCAACATAGCAATCACACTTGGATGTATCAAATTCAATTAAGAGTTGTACCATTTGTCTAAAGCTTATAGTGAAAAAAAAAACATATTAACAAAAAATATGAAATGATCGTGCTTAGCTTGAATAACGATTCCCAAACTTTTTAGTAGTAGTCAACTTTTTTTGTAGTATATCACAACAACAAAAAAGAAGAAAAAAACATAACAAAAGAAGTTTTGATCAATGACACGATGTTGAAATCTCGACCCTGGATGAGAAAAATCTAAATTACAGTACACGTCGTGACATGCGTCAGTAGGTGAAAATTTTAATGACCCAGCGTGACAACTCGTAAGTATTTTCCCTAAAGTTACCCACCAACGTGCAGGTTATTGACACTTTGTCTCTATTAATAACACACTTGTAATCCTAATCCGGGTTCACACCGACTGAAAAATCATTACATCTCTACGGGAGATGCATCCAGCATCTTTTTCCTTGGCCACCAACACACTGTTGCTGTCGGGTGGTTTTTAATCTCGTTGTCGGTACGTTACTTTTCTTTACAACATTCAAACCCAGAAGCCATTACTGCATCATATAGCCATACTGAACAATTGTTTACAAAATTTAATGATTTGCTAATCCGTACTTGGGTTTAAAAACCGGTATTCAAATACCGGTATTCAAATACCGGTAAATACCGGTTTCGGTGGTTGGTAATACCGTTACCGAAACCTAAATTCTGGTTTTCTTAGGTTTTCTTAAATAGATCATATTCTTTTACTCCGTTCTTTAATTGAAAATAAAATCTTGTAGTAAAATAACAGTAGCACTGTTATTTTACAGTGCCACATGACACTATGACACTAGTGCTGAATGAGTATGTATGTATGCGGGTACTACTCGCAAATATACAGAAATATCTGTACTCATTCAGCATTAATGATGTTCAGCAACAAACAACAAAGATTGATGTTGCGGGTTGCCAGCAAATTTCTCTCGTATAATGGTACTGCTCTGTACAGGGTCAGCCAGAAAGATGATACTTAAATGTATATCGAAAGGTATGAGTTTATTATTAATTCAATTCGATAAATCATGTTTATAACACTTGCAAAAATCCCGTCAGTCGATGGGCCAGTGGTTTCAAAATTTTTCCACAGGGAAGCGTTCGCTGAATAAACAGAAACAATAAAATTTACATGATGTTGTCTTGCCTATAAGGTGATAACATTTTTCTAACTGAACTCTTCTATTTTTCATTCTCTTTATATTAGCTTCACTTGTGACTGAGCGAATAATCGTCGATTTTATTATGTAACAGTAGAAGGCATATGTACATACAGTAGGCCTATACGTATAATGAATAACTAAAAATTGGTAATTACTGAATTGATATAATTGGTTAATGTGCTAATTGTTTTAGTTAATTGGTTAAAAAATAATAATTTAATTAAATGAGTAATTTGGTATTCTATAGAATTCCTAGCTTGGTTCTGACAAAGTATGAAATTAGCATTGAAATACTTACGTTAGGCAAAATTTTAAGTTAGGTTTGAATTTAGTCCTAAACTTAGGCTTAAATGTGTTTAGATGAAAATGTAAACTAGGTTAACTTTTACTTACCTAATTATTTGTATACCGTACAAGATATTATTTCACACTTTGCCAAAAGAAGCCAGTTAGTGTAGTGAATGCACTGCACTGCATTACACGGCAGATCTACTGGAAGCTTTCAGGTGCTCTATTTCTATTTTACACACATACATATATACTGGGCACATAACGATTAGCTGGGCACAGTTAATCGTTAATCCGTTAACCATAACATTGCCATAGAAGGTTACTTCCTCATAATTAGCGTTAA
>JAQIWH010005969.1:0-13640 GCA_034695005.1 Cryptops parisi
GACAGGTATATAACACGTATATAAAAATGATCGACTATTCGAATGCAACGTTGTGGCAAAACGTGAAAGCAATCGGTACAGAACTTTTCGAGTCCATCGGTTACGACAAACGGACATTTACATTTTTATTTATATAGATTATGTTGTGTTAAAAACCATAGATGGCATTTCCCAAACTGTGTCAGGGATTATTTCAAATGCTCAATTTTTAGTATACAATCTGACTGTTAACAAATTAAACGAGTAGGACTAGCTTTCTTTTCCTGTAATTTAAATTTACATTTTTCATTTATAACTTTCCTAATTTAAGTAACAAACACAATTTTTGCTTGTTTTCTAACTCTGGGTACCGTACTGAAAAATCCTGAACAAGAACGTTTGGTGTGAACACCAATGATATACGTTGTCAAACAAATCATTCGCATATTGAAATTTACCAAAGTGACAAAACTGCAGCAGACAATCTGTTGTCATTTGTGCACAAAATTGCATACCGGAATAGTTAATCGTCTCTAGAAAAAATCTTTTGTTGCAAATCAGCAAAATCTCATTTAAGAAACTGGCATAAATCGAGTAAACCAAAACATTTTTGTAGGCTTACTTTATACTAAAAAATTCACCATTTTATCCTAATTTTGAACCTTTTCAAACCAGCATGTACAATGTGTCAAGAAATAACCATAAGGTTTTGATGATGTAACTCAATGAATCTAAAAATAGTTTCAGATGCGATTGAGACAATTTGTCATTTGTACACTATCTGTACAACATACAAACAAAGACTAAACTTACTTAGGCCTACTGGTATCATCTGGTAGCAAATTAACGTCAGCTTCCTCCTTGAGGTCGGTCATCTGCTCTTCTAACGTTCTTAGGAAGTCTTCATTCGTTGGCGATTTGATTCCTTCATCTTCACCGATGTCACCTGCAAATAATGCCATACGATTAATTATGGTTAATTTGAAACTCTGAGTGGCTTGCTTCTATAATGGTTATTGGATTCCTGTGAATAAAATTTAAAATAATCTTAAACACAGTACTACAAGTATATACACATCAAAAGGCTTGCTTGTTGGTTGCATTCAGTGAGATTATCGCAGTCTTTTGCAACAAAATCTTTTCAAAATTAACATTATGCAAGCAGCGCGAATGCTACATAAAATATTCTTGCAAATGCAGCAAGTCATTCACCACCACATATCCGACACATATTATTACAAAAATAGAAAAGCCTATGCATAGAAATTCACCTAAAGTAGAACCTCGAAAAATACGCAAACAAAATGTTCAATTTAAAAAAAAAGAAAAAGACCATACGTTATGTTAAGTACATATGTATTCTAGTTTCATTCCCAGGAAAGCCACAAGCTCCACAAACTCATTCTGGCATAAAAATTTAAAATGTTGTATGTAGAAGCAAATCAATATAAGATGAAACCAAAATATACTGTAGTATATTATACAATGTTAATTTTTTTATGCTTATGTACCTAACAACAGAAATAAATAGCATATTAACAATGTTTGTGTTAGGATCATAATGTAATAAAATACAGGTGTCAATCAAATGTCGATCCAAACAGTCATACACGGTTTCACCACATTATCATCATCAATATTTACAGTTCTCAAAACTGTAGTCGCATACAAGTATATAAAAAAGTAAGAATAACTTAATATTGACAATGGTCTTAATGTTTGCCTAACTATCTAGCAAATGAACAAGCAATCTCATGCATAAAGTTTTACATTTTTTCAACTAATATTGAAAATGCATTGTCATTTCATCCACGTGCCTTCAAGTATCCCAGGCTATGGAACATTGAAAGAAAAGCATAAATAAGAAATAAGAAAAATCAAATATTAGCCATTTCAGAATACAAATAAAAGCTAATAAAAAAAAACAAAACTATATGATGAAATGAATGAAGTGAAATAGCACATGTAGAAAGAGTAATAAGCCACTAAGTTGGTCTTTTCTTTATCACACAGTTCGTGCCAAGTGCAACAAGCTTTTGACAACAAAAAAACATGACAACACAAATATAAAAACCTAGTCACCTGATGATTGTTTAACAGCTCTTACACGAACAGTCTCCTGAACAGTCTGTATGGCACCCATTGAAACGGATTTACGAGGCGATATTGTGGCACTTAATTTGTCACGATGATGAGCGGATGTGACAATACGGTGAAGTGGTGGCCAAGCAAACTGAGAGCGGTATTCACTTGTTTTGGGCATTACTTCTGCTATGGGTGGATGTCCAGCCGGTGGATAGCTTTGAGTCATGAACTGCAAGCAATTCATACATGCTTCAGTAAATGCAGTTTACATCCCCGTTTCTCATGTCAAGAACAATGAAAATTGCATAACTGTAAAAATGAAATTGCCAACTGTGTAAGATGACTAACTTTGATTTTCCACTTTCAAGTTGTTTTTTTTTTTGTTTTTTTTTGCTTTAAATGAAAGTTTCCCCAACTTTTACCCAACCATTTCAAAATTATGATGAAACGGAGGTTTGACGTTAAAGTGGATTTCAAATAACATGTATTCCTGTGAACATACTGTTATCGTTCAATTTTGACTTTTAATTTTTTTTCCACTCGACACAAATAATAAAGTTTTGGTATCAACACTATAAATAGTACTGTTTCACACCTGAACGCAGGGAACTCATAATTTTGAAGTTTCCGGTTCAATTTTTTTTTTTTACCCTGACTACCATGAAAGAAATTTGAAAAAAAAAATATAGGAGAAAAATCAAAAAGTGACAATGTTCCTTTGTCATTAGTAAACCTTACTGTTACTGTAGGAGGTCGTCGTCCTAGATAAGGATCAACTGAGCGACTCCTTAGACTTCCTCGCTTCTTTCCTTTAGACCTTTCTTCTGACTGAAGTAAAACAAAAAGTTTCCATTGGAATATTTCCACCTGTACAATTAGCCATGAAAATAATGACAATATCCCCAGCTGATGATTCATCTCATGACCGTACTATGTCACATCTATTCTATTCTATCTACTAAATGTGGGTGTATTGAACATTTCAACATGTCTGTATGTGGTTATGAAAGTTCTATTCCACAGTGGTAAAATGCATTCTTTTGAATAACTCATAATGAACTCTAAAAATTAGGTTAAAAAAAACTGGATTTATGTAAGTTGACATCCTCAAATCCAGAAACATCAGAAATCCGAAATGATGTTGTAACAGTCAGATCTAACTAGAATTCTTAGTAAAATCAGATGTTCATCAGTTGTATATAAGACAGCACAGTAATTCCTTTGCGAGTTTGTTCTTTATTCAAACTTTCAAAGGCAAAGTCAGATGTTTAGCAAATGGATTAAGGTATTTATTGCAAACACCAAACCACCAGTGATCCTAATTTTTTTTTAAAAATAGTTCACAAGTCGATGATCCTGGATTTGAGATTGTCAACCTTGTATCATGAGGATTTCATTTTTGAAATCACAAGTTTCTTTAAATAACACAATAAAGCAGCAGTAAAAGTCTTGAATTGCATAGTTGTAAACTGCAACGTTTTTATACTGGAATCATGAATTTCCATCAATTTTGTGAATGGCTTTTGGCCATCAACTTAATTGGCTTTGATAGAATTCCTAGCAAAATCTTTTATCATTTTCCTTGTTAAATAAGAAATTTAAGCAAATACACCATTCACACAACAAAAATAACAAAGTAATTCAAAACAGCGAACAGAATCAACATTTTTTGTAACTCTTCATATTCTATGGCTTTCATAAAGAATACATTCCACTACAGAACTGTAACGTAAAAATAATATACAGTATGTCCATTGTAAGAATATTTATGTATTCATGTAAACCTTTACCATGGATCTCAGTTACGTTGTGTTAAAAAAAACCATTTAACATTTTTTTCACACAACTCGGTTTGTACTCTTAAACAACTAAACCCCAAAATAAACAAAGCAAAGAAAATAAAGACTACAACCAAAAAAATCCTTGTGTGTGTGGAGTAATATAAAAACTGCATGGGCATAAAAAAAAACAATACCCTGGCTCTATTATCGTTGAGCGCATTCCTGTTAGAAAGGGCCAGCATCTCCAATCTGTCAACGGATGCATCAGTGTCATCCCCTTTCACCATCTTCAAAACTTGGTGCGATCTATATGCTAAATCTGGATACTTCTTTTTTCGGGAAATAGCCAGTTCACATGTTATAGCTAGAAAAAGATTGATTCTTTTATCATTCAAAAAAAAAACTTCTTTATCATTCATAAAAATCTCACATTGTGAAGACTTCTATTTCGTTGCAGTAGTTTCAAAAAAAAAATAATAATTTAAAAAATTGTTCTCCATACGAATGATTTACTACAGTGAATACAGGAAAACCATTTACAAAGTTATAAAAAAATTCAACGTTCTTTTGTAACCCGCTTTCACAGTACAATAAACAAAAAGAACGAATGTGTGTGCTGAGTTTTTGTATAGTGTCCATGTACAGTAACACTACATTCTACAACATTAATTCATTGAATTGATTGTAATACAGTATGTAATCAGTAATTATGCCAAAATTTCACTTTTAACCATGATAATGAATCCTCAATATTACTGCAGCAAAAGCTTTGCTATACAGCAAATTTGTGTATCATTTAAAACACTAATCAATATTCTGCATGAAAACTGATTTTAGGTGTCACAGCGAAGATTATAGCACATTTAATTATTAAACCAATGTAGTCAACACGTACTGTGTATTAAACCAGGGATCCTGAAGTCACTATTTACTGTATTTGATGAAATAGGTTAAACTTCAAATAATGCTTTAGGGGCATACTCATACTCATGTGTTTATACAAAACAAGATGGGACTATTAACTTGTGAAACAACTTTCTACAATTTATATAATTTATACATATATCATAATTGAAGGCCTGATGTAAAAGTGTGTTAAGTAACATATTTACATTTAGAGGAAAACATGTTTAACGATCAGAACTTGCCTTGTTGTCTATGGACTACTTCACACTTCTTACACTAATGTCTTTGCACAGATTGTGTTTGCTCAAATTGCACCTAACACATTCGAAAATGTTTCTAGTTCATTTTTGACAAAAAGTCACTAACATTTTTAGAAATAGTCCTTTTTTACACCAGACCCTTCAATTTACTTCCTTTTCAAAATAACCCCTGAAACGCTTGTAAATGGATTTTGCAATACATCTGACCGATTTTAGGTTTGTGAACAGATTATGCACATGTGCAATGTAATCAAGCTATGTAGGAGTTAGAATTTGTTATCGATTTTTTCATGTTGCATCACAAAAAATATGCATAATCTTTCGAATAAAACGTTTATTCAAACGTATAATCGCCTTCTTCGTCAAATGGACAGTGACTTTAGAGACATCCTATACATATTCCATCTGCATTTGTGAATAGTGACGTTATAAATAACTTTACAATCAATGGAAAAATGAAAGAATGAATGAGGAATCGATGGCAATAGATCCTAACCTTTTGTATCCTTTAGTGCCAATATGTGCAAGCTATTGTTACTTAAATTTTTAGTTATCACATTGTACTATTCCAGTTAAGAGTAAAACTCCATATGAGGGGTAAACACGGAAACATGGAATTTGGAAACATGGAATTTGCAGATGGTTCGAGTTGATACAATATTTGCAACAATTAGGATAGTGCATAAAGCATGACGAAATATAGCAAATGAAAAGGCAAATAATGAATATAAAATTTATCAAATGATAGTAAAGCTGCTAATTACTGTACATGTCCACGTTGAATCATAATCACACGTTACAATTTAGGATTCTCGGATTATTGCAATTTCAGATATTTGTATATTATGTACGAATTTCAAATTACTATCAACCAACCCACACTGCGTCTTTACAATCTCAAAGAAATCACAGAAGTTGGGTGGATGCAATTGCTATTACCATGAAAATGTGAATTTCCACAATTGAGGGAGATGAAAAAGTTCAAGATCATTTTTTTTAATTGCTGTATTATAAAAATAGATAACACAGCTTTCACTGAAAATGTTTGATATTACTGCACATATAGAATATCATCAATCCAATTCACATAACCTGTTGCGCATGTTCAAGCTAATGAATCGATAAAGAGTTCGTACAATAATAGATCATGCATTTCTATATAATCGATAGTAGGGATCGATGATAGTAGACAGCCATTGTAGAAAACTAATAAACTTCAAATTAAAAGTAATTATTCAAAATTTGTAGCCACAAGCAACAGTTTGACAGGGTTGATAATGATTGATGAAGTGAAAATGAAATGAAAGTGAGATTCCAATAAAAAAATGCAAATTTAAGCTAAAATCAGCCTTTTGCTCAAGAATGATTATAGACATATGAAATAAAAAACAAATAATTTGAAGAAAAAAAAATAGACACCAATAAATAAATATCAAATATGCATTTCGTATCAAATAAAACAAATATGCAGTATATTAAAACAACAACAACTTAATCTTAATAATGTAATAACTTATCACAATCATTAATAATAAATTTACTGTATGAATTTGTGCAATTTGACATTCATAGAATGGTAAGAAACGAGAATAAGATGATAGTTACAGAAATTAATTATGAATAAAATGTATTCAATCACCAAATGAACCAATGATGAATCACGTATTGCAATGTTATAACTTTATAACGCAGATTTTATCATTGCACAATACTAATTAAACCTTCTACTCATGATGGCTTAAAATTAACTACGATGAAGATGAATAACACGAAGCTATGGTTGGGTAAGTTAACAAATCTCAATTTATTTCAATCGACTGTTCTTTAAATTGGATCTTCGTCGATGCAATCGACCTTTGATATGGATCCTCTAAAATCATACCGAACTAAGCCACAAAACTTCAGTTTGAGAAAACGACTGGTTTGTCCATAGAGTTGCATGCTATTCCATTTGGTTCATAGTGCCATGTAACTCTCTCTAATTGGTCCAGCTATGTAATTCTTAGTCTACGCTTAGATCATGATTTAGTGGCCTCTTTTCATGCATTAAGCGTGGTTCTCACTTGAGCGTATAGGCGGCACTTTGACTCGAGACACCATGTGTTTCGAGCCCAAAGCGTAGCGTATACGTCCTAGTTAAGCCGTTAAGATTTTCAATAAATCGCTTTTAAAACTAGCTATTTGCACTTGAATTCGCTATGTTTTGACTCATGAACTGTGAAAAGTGAGATAGTTCACTATGATTTAACACAATCCATATAAGATATGTAGTAAATAGTTTTCAAGATTTATAAGTTGGATTTAGTCAAAACCCACTATTTGGTTATTCGATTTATATGAATAACCAATGGTAGACATCGCATTCAGCTTTATTCATTTCTTCAATTTCATTCATACAGCTATATGTTATCTCTAACTTTTATAATAGAAATGATAAAATTGAACAAAAAAAATATCCATTAACAGAAAACAACAATCAATCGTACTGTGCAACGAAATATAGATAAACTGGTATTTAAACACGTAAAAAAATGTGTAAGTAAGTGTATTTGTAGAAAATAAGAACAGTAGAGAAAAAGATGGGTGATCACATTACATGACCTAACCCAGGAAGAGAACAGAAATAAAAATTGAGATAAACAGATATGTTGTAAACATTTTAGGAAGTTAAGCTTAACACTGAAGGAATTATAAAGTATTCGATTAAAACATCGAATTTACCTGGCATGGCGACAAAAGCTTACAATGTACTCAAAGATCTTCACGTACAAAAAGTGCTCTTACACTGTGAAAAATGTTGAGTGGTGTATTAAGTATGTGACATCACATTTGCAACAACAGTTGTGTAATGAATTAGATCTTTGCCAATATTTTGCTATTACACAAGAAAAGCCTGATTAATCATCACTGAATGCTTACACAACTAACACCTAGTGAACGATAGCTTTTTTTTTCAAACACACAAATTACAAAGCTCATGTGGTTAAAAGACAGGTAAAGAAGAACAGCAGCAAGCAGTAGTGTGCTATCACCATTAACAATCTCCTCAACGATGTTTATCACACAGTAAAACCAATAAAACTTGAACTGGAACACTTACCACTCTCGCCAGTTTTCTTAATAGCTTCTTGTATCGGTGCATGATATGTATCGTGCCACTTAAAGTGCGTCTTATATTCTGAGTTTAACTGAAACATGAAACAAACGACATAACATTAGAAATTTATATTAATTAAAAAATAACAAATAAATCCCATTCATTCTATTGTATAGTGAAAATGATGTAACGATCCTAAAAAAAATAGATAAGTCACAAAGCAATTATTTAAAATGGTACAGAAACTCATCGATATATGCGAGTTCCTTATATGCGATTTTACAAATTTATATTTATTTATTTATTTATTTAAAATTTCGCACCCTATAAGGCTAAATCATTCCAGGTGAATATTAAACAAGTTCATGTAAAAATAAAAATCCTCCCACATGAGCGTTATAAAGAGAAATATAATTTTTCTATTATGCGATTTAGTTAAGATGTTGTTCAAGAGCTACAAATTGTTGCAATTTTCCTTTTTCATGGAAATTTCGATATATGCGAGTTTTTTTGCAGCAGGTCGCATAAATCGAAATCTTCCTATTATATGTACCATGCTAGAAATCATACAGATATACTGTTATAATATTGATCCCAAAAGGAATAACCTGAGCTGAATTCTTTTACAGTTGGTTGGTTATTTATTTATTCATTTATTTTTACAATTGGTTAATTTGGTACATTTTAATTTATTTTTTTATATTTCGTTATTTTATTTAATTTTTATTCTTTCACAATTGGTTAGTTTTTAAAATTATTAACATTCACCCAATTTCCCAACCACATCTATACACCCAAGTTCAAAATTATTAACATCCATCCAATTTTTAACATCCACCTTATTACTAAATTGTTAACTGCTTCACATTTTCTAAACAATGCTTAAATTCAACGTTACGCTGCTAAAAATCTCAGTAAATAAAAGTCAAGAGTGACTTTGTTTTCGATTGCTGATTGGTTGATGAATTTAAAAGTTTAAACAATAAAGGCAACAATGCATCAATTAATAAATGTTATTTTTTGAATTAACATGAAATTCTCGCGCTATCTCTGTATTGTTGTGTCAGGTAGATTACATTGAAATTTCAAATAACATTCGTTGATCTTTCAACGGGTAAACAAACAAACAAATAAACGCTAGTAAACAAATAAACGGTTTCAATAATGTTAAACCACAAGTACATTTCGTTCAGGAGCATATAATACAAAAGTTTCTCCACTATTATATTGGTTATTGACCGATTCTCCACTGAAGGATGAAGTTAAATGGAGTATATAAGTTATAGTTTACTGTGTAGATTGGCA
Source organism: Cryptops parisi (assembly GCA_034695005.1). Taxonomy (NCBI): domain Eukaryota; kingdom Metazoa; phylum Arthropoda; class Chilopoda; order Scolopendromorpha; family Cryptopidae; genus Cryptops; species Cryptops parisi. Next base: position 9,414 of record JAQIWH010005969.1, read on the forward strand.
AGATAACTATGTCAATTTTCCGTTAAAACCTAGGACCAAATTAGATGGTTGTTGCACATTTGCACTTGCTACTGAGTATATTTCCGAAATTTGATCGAAATCCGCCCACAAAAACTTTGATTTATGGGGCCAACAAAAGTACTAAACTGCCCACTTAGCTAAGGTATAGTCTTTCGCTTCACTTCGTTCAGCTGACATAAAAATTGTACAAAGCTTTTACAACCAAGATAGTAATTTGGTACAAAAAACTAAATTACAACTACCAAGGAATCATATTAGTGTTTCTGTCACAGAATTTTTAACGCTAATTTTATTATTTTACAAAATTAAAAAAAAAAAAGTAAACAATGGTCACGTGCACGAGCACTCGTTGTCAGTTGCATTTCGCCCAATGACTGCAAGCCAAAAAGCTTCATTTATAAGTTAACTACAACTATACATTGCTTTAATCTAATCTACATTCTAGAACGGTTGCAAATCTATACCACTGTACAATGTAAATATAAATGTAAATATCACTGTAAATATAACACTGAACAATGGCTACACTTTTACAAAATAAACACGAATGAACTACTGCAGATACACAAAATGCAACTAACATCAAATGCCAAAACTATCATTTGCAACCAAAACTATCATTTATCGAAAATCAATAAACTGCTGATGAATCGATAAATTAACTTCGTTAATACACTTCTGTTTCACCATTTTTTTGCCCGATTTCTTAATCTTTTGCATAGTAAAGCGTAAATTATTTGCTAATCCCATGGAGAAAGCAAAATCCAATTACCATTTTACCGCAGAATCAAATTCTGCAGTGTCCCTATTAACGACCTTGCGTATTCAGACGAGACTAGGATTATCACACTAATCGCATTAATTACATGCTATACACGTACGTTATTTACATAATAGACAGTTACAACATACAAAATTAAAAAATGGTGTATTAAATAGATAGAAACAAACTCCGAGTGCACGATAACTCACACTTAACGTGCCACTGGTGAAAATGAAAGAAAACCGATTTAGCATTTACAAAAATTACAATCATTAAACAAATAAGTGCATGTTATTAACTGTAACATGCACCCTGTGAATACCAAACGACGTTGGATTTTCAGTTAGTAGCTAATCATCACGACAAACAGCTTATTAAAAGGTGTGCGATTAAAAAGGAGTACTCTTACCGAACTTTGAGTATAATTAACCATCGTTACCAGAACAGTGCTTGACAAATTTTGAAAGAAGTAATATGAAATAGAATGCACTGCAGTTGGATGAAAATACCTACAAAATCAATAGTGACACACCCACCGCAAAGCACAAAAAAAAACACAAACACACCGCATCAATAAGAGAATCCCCTCATATGCTCGATGTTATGTAATACTTATCGATATTATTTGAATGACGGATCCTCAAGAAAATTAATCGTGGAAGTAACCCAAAATCAACAAAAACAAAATAAAAATCATTAAATTAAAAAAAAAAAAGAAGAAGTTGAGAAACCATTTTTTGTTTGGTTTTACATGTTGTAGGTTGAAGAGCAAAATGCAGTGAACCACTTTCATTAATTGATCTGCGTTTTCTATTTCAATCCATTTCAGGGCAGCTCTTAATGAATCTCGTCACCAACATGAAAGAAGGCCAATTTTTTGGCTCTTCATTTAAAGCCGTATAAAAGCATTACTTACATGTTCAAACACAAAACCTTGAAGTTAAATGAGTACACACTATAGTGATTTTACAACTTATTTCTGAAATAAAAATGGAAATAATAGAGCACCTAATAATACTTTTAGCATCGCGTCAGTGTATTGCAGTGAAGTGTACATGTTATAAAATCTAGACATTTTATAGAATACCAAAAAATCCAGGCAATGTATAAAATGTCATCACTGGCACACATTGCCTAAGCATTTTATAGAGTGCTAAATTTATTTTAAGCAAAGTATCAAACGATCAAACCGAAAGAAAGAAAACGAAAGAGAATTAGATAATCAATTTATAGAAATAAATTTATTCGTTTTATAGATTTATTTTTATAACAAAATAAATGGGTTAAATCGTAGTTTACGTTGTGAAAAAATACTGAACTGAAGCTCAAAAATGGATACTGCTGAAATCAGAAACTTGACTTGGGTTGGAAAAGTCAAGTGTTGCTGATATGGCAAATACAGGGTAAGTCATAAGTACGGTTCCATGAGCATATTCGATTATAATGAAAATGTTGAGTTGTGGACATAACACTTTCATAACGCTCTTTTCGATAGTGGTATTTCCATTGATCTCGCATTGTTACAAATCGAAAATCGCGTTGTTACATTGGCAACTATGAGTAGTAACTATCGAGTCATATTTGAAAAGTTGTAGGCAGCGTTCCATTTAGTCAGGATACACAGTCATTTCATTCGTTTCCAACAATCCAACTGAAATGAAAATTGATCCTCCAAAAGCGATTAAAACGCGTGATACTGCTACAACCACTTTGCTGCAGGTCGCTAATATTATAAAGTGATGTTATTGTAGTCGTTATGCATCTTTAGATTCGCATTTAAATTAACCATGCAAATTACTAAAAGCTAAAATAACTTTACTGCATAGTATCAGTGACTTGCAGAGAAACTGTTGTAGCAATGTTGCATTTCAATCATTGTTGTTGAATCCATTTTTATTTCAGTTGAACTGTTGGGAATAAATAAAATTACAGTGGATTGTGGCTAAATTGAACATAGGCTACAACTTTCTAAAATATGGCTTTGTAGCTACGACTCAATGTAATAATGTAATTTCTAAATTGTTACCAATTTCAGGTCAATGAAAATACCATCAATGTAAAAAGCCCTATGAAGATACTAGTGAAAACTCAACATTTTCATTATATCTTTTTTTAATATTCCCATTCAACGGTACATTTGACTCACCCTGTATAATAAGCACTAGTACATTGTATTTGAATAGCAAAAACGTGAGCTTTGACTGGTGTTATGAGTTCTACACGATTCCAAATTCAAACTTAATTAAAAATTAAGTTTAACAAATTCAGAGCACGGAAACACGTTAAATATTAAATTTATATACGTTGAACAAATTTAGAATACGGGAACATACTGTATTTAAACCAAAGTTAACACAAAGTTAACTCTTTATACTCGACCCCAGAAGGATTGTTATTGCGCACAATAAAACATATAAATCACAAAAACATATTAAGTTCAGAGGTACAGACACAAACATACACGAGAGAAAAACACACGAGTTCTCATATCTTCTTCTTCACGTTATCGACACTTTAACTTTAACGTGAATTTTTTAAATTGTCAAATTTTAGACGACACTTAAAAAGCTAAACCTTTAAGTGAGTAACAGTAATCACGTTTAAACTTGAAAAAAACCAGCTTACTTCATGTCAAACTTGTACTAGTCATTGTATACAATACCTAGGCAGTCTTACAATGCCTAGGCAAAGTATGGAAACAAAGCAGCAATACAACATATTTCATATATTGCTGAAGATGTCAGGCACGCTATACAATGCTTAGGTATTCTAAACAATGTTTAGATTTTATACATTGCCGGTAACATATACACTACATTGCAATACACTGAGGCTATATTGGAAGCTTTAAAGTGCTCTGTTGTTTCTATTTTTATTTCGGTTGGATTATGACTAAATGGACCATTAGCTACAACTTTTATACAACTAAATATGACTTGGTATTGTAGCGACGACTCATGGTTTCCAATGTGAATGCGATAACCTTGATATTTAATTTCAAGGTCATTGGAAATACCAGCATGATAATTAATTAATTAATTAATAAAGTCCTCTCAAAGTGCTATTTAGGGTGTATCCCAAAATTAACATTTTCATTATATCATAATAGCCTTTCAAGTAGATCATCCCATAGAACAGTACTTTTGACTCGCCCTGTATATCTGTATCTGCAATACCCGTCATGTACTATATCTATCAACAGTACATGAGTTTTTGGTTAGCATCTGGTTTAAACTGCAAAAAATGTTAATTGCACTGGGTATCCATGTTAAATCCGATTGGAAAATAAAAGATGACGCACAAACAAAGACCGTTTTAAAATCAAAATTAAAATCATAAATTCAATAAAGAAGAGAGACTATACAATTAAAAAAAAAAGGGAGAATACTTTAAGCGGTTACAGATGTTCACAAAGTTTGACGGTTTAAATTACATGTATGTAG
>JAQIWH010005970.1:0-13637 GCA_034695005.1 Cryptops parisi
GTAAGCGAATCAGTTGGCCCTAGTCCAGTACTTGAATTCACTAGGCTTTTCTTCTGATTGCTTGTTAGTTTTTCTTGTAGCTACAATGGTTAGACTTCGCTTCCACTTTTTTGAAGGATATTGGTGCTAGTTGTAATTTTTAAAGGAAAAGTAACCACACAAAAATTTTCATTGGAGTGTTTATTGTTGTCTAATTAGTAAATATCAATTGACATAAAAATCATCACACAATCATGTGTACCTGAGTGCTAACTTTTATAGTTATAATGCATTTCGAAATTAACATAACTTTCTTAATGGTATCCATGGCCATGATACTGATGATGGTAATCGTGGTTGTAACCACCTTCGTGGTCAACGTAAGGATGGAAACCATCTTTGTCAGCAGTGTACTTGACGATACGTTTACTTCCATCAGGTTCTACCAAAGTGTACGTTCCGAATACTTTCTTGCCTTCTTTCTTCTCGAATCGACTTTGATGATTGTAGGTTTTGTGGTCATCCACGTCGTACTTAAATTTGTAATCGATATCCTGAAAAAAATGAAGCAAATTAAAATTGTAGCTGACAACATTTATTTTGTAAATAGTTACGTTTTGAGCCCTAATCTCTTACGTGGTGGTCGTAATGATGATCATGATGGTGATCATCGTGTCCGTAATGATCAGCTACAACCACACAGACAACGATTGCCATAATGAACAAACCCTAAAGAAGTATAGTTGAATAAATGTTTACCAGTTCACAGCATAGAAACAAATAACGAAATAGTACAGATACTTACTTGACGAATCATAGTTGTTTCTACTAATTGTAAGACCAAGGTGCTACTAAGTAACTGCTTATTGTGCTGGATCCTAGAAACGAATGATTGTTCACTGTACTTTTGCTCGCATTTATACAAACGTTCATGTTCGTTGAGCTATGGAAAGTTAGGTCGACATTTTTGCTTTGGGTGGTGCTTGATTTTAAAAATTAAGAAACCGAGAAACCTTTTTGCACCTGACACTGGTTAGTTCTAAATGCATTTTGTGCTCGCAGTACTATTTCTAATGATACTTTTTTTTTAATTTTTTGTTCTATTTCCAGTAACTCTCTCTCTCTCTCTAATCACATTAATCTTAATTAATCCTAGTTTTTCATCAGACACATGGGCTACTTTTGTCAAATTTAAATGGTTGCGAAAATTAATTCTTTTCCTCGATAATTACTGTAAAAGTTAATTTTTCTTCGTGGAATAGTAAAAAATTGTAAATTATTTTAAAATGGCATAAGTTGGCTATATATTTAACTTAATAATAATAAAATTAATGAAGCAGCAAAAAAATATTTTTGCTCCTACAAAGTTGCAATATTTGCCCCAATTTAACATTATTTTTTTCTAATTTATACTTTATAACCATATTATAGTTGTTTAGTAATTTAGTAAAGTTTAATAGCATTGAATAAATATTTTAACAGTACAGGGTATATTCTAATCGTCTAATGTACGCGTTTATAATTGAAGAAATTGGTGTATAAAGGCGTTAATTAACATTTGAACAATTTTAAGGAAAACGCATTTAAAATTTTGTACTTGTATTTTTTTCTGAGTATGGCCTATTTAACACATATTGCACGAATATTTTTGCAGTTACATGCAGTACAACACAAGCATTGTTGTTTTGCTCAAATCAATGTTAAAAAGTTTGATAAAATTTCAAACACTCTTTGACATCAATGCCTTCATACAAAATTTTATATTGCTTATATGCAGAGTGAGTTTTTAACTTTGGTGCCATAGGGAATATTATAAAAATTATTTTAATGAAAATGTGCTTGGAATATAACAGCACCTTGATAGGGCTCTCTACAATGGTGGTATTTTAATTGACCTCGCATTGTTACATTGGAAACTGAGTCGTAACTACAAAGTCATATTTAGAAAGTTGTAGGTAGTATTTCATTTAGTCACAATACATTGTTGTTTTATTTCTAATAATACAATCAAAACAAAAAAATTAAACAATACACCCGTTAAAAACTTAAGAATACTTCACTTGCGTAGTGCCAGGGTGACGATACACTGTCTTGCACAACTGACGTAACACACCACATTGAAACACTGGTTGCAGCATTGTTGTGGCGAGTGAGATAGCATGTACTGTACATGTTACACAAAGTGTTTAATGTAGTCAGCCTCCATAACCACGCAAGCGTGCAGTCGCTTGCACAGATTGTCATGGACATCATGCCTGCACTTTTTATGTTTGCGTTGTAAACTCCATTCAATAAATGCTAAACCATGAACTCACTTACCACATGTTTTAACATGCCTACACTGTTTCAACATGTCATCTGACTCGACACTACGTGGCTGGAACCGATGTTCCAATGTGGTGTATTAACGTTAAGTGCTGTGAATTGCAAGACAGTGTATCACTACTCTGCACTACACAGGTGATCTACTTTAAGCTTCTAGGACGTCTATTGTTTCAATTTTTATTTCGGTTGTATTGTTGGAAATAAATAATAACAAACAAAATAAGTGAATTTTGACTAAATGAACCCTTAACCACAACGTTTTAAATATGACTAGCTACGGCTCAATGATGAAATTCAGAATTTGTAACAATGCGGATTCAATGGAAACACCACTAATCTAAAGTACCCTACGTAGGTGCTATTTATATCTAAAACTTAACAATTTCATTATACGTAATAACCTTTATAATAATTCCGGCTCCGTAGTGGCCTGGTGGTCAGAGCATTCATCTCTGGTGGGAGTGACCCACTCATGTCATGTGGATTCAGTTTGGGGTCTCACACCACGGGGGCAGGTTTTCTCGGGGTTCTCTTGTTTTCTTCTGCTCGTAAAATTCTATTCCATCTTCATAATTCTCACATCATCATCATTACTGTACTTTTCTGATTTAATAAAGTATGAGGGTCAAATGACACAGTCGTATGGCTAGTCGGTGCCCTAGTAAAAAACCAAGTACCTACCACCTACTTGACTAACACAAGTACCGGTAAGCAAAAAATTAAAACTTTGAAAAACAAAATAAAAGATGCTTACCTTTGGCTGACCGGGTAGAGGTAGGCATTTTTTATTTTTAGTTAACATTTTATATTTTATTTGTAGGCATTTTTAGTTTTTTAATGTTCTGCTTACCTGTGTTAGTCATGTTACTCAGGGTAGAAAATTATAAACTTCACTATCTACCTATATTTCCATGGAGCTATTCTCAACACTTACCTTGTAATGTATACAGGATGACTATAAACAATCAAACAAATACCGAACTGATATTTTTGAAAAGTTGGAGGAATTTTTTTAAAATTAATATTTAATTTTTATTTGCCATTCATTTACATTTCATACTTCAGCATAGTTTTCTTAAACTCTATAATTTAACAATTATAGATTTTTATAACTAGCAGATTGTACAAAATGATTTTATCGGACAAATGTTACGTTAACTACTTATAACACTTCTTAACTACTTTTTCACGTTGATTGTAACTGATATATAATAATATTAATTTTAATAGATATAACATTAATATTATAATATACCAGTTTATATACTTTGCATCGTTTTCGATAATTCAGTCTAAAAAATGCTACAAAAAGTTTTTGATTATGAAAAATAATAGAATATCAAGGAATCAACAGTGTGAGGACATAGTTTACTTTTTGGCACTAGACTAAGCCCAACAAAGGATGTGTGCTCATCAAATAAGGGGTCTAAGTAGAAAAACACCACTTAATGTTCTCGCATACTGGGATATCAATCTCTTTGTAGGCTAACAGCTTGTTTTGCTCGAGAGATCGACATCAAACGAAGGGGGTCTCCGTTATTCCAATTCAAGGGAAAAGATCGTTCTCGTGACTCGATTGTGTGTACCGCCACAACTAGTACTAGTATCCTCTTGATTTCCAATCTAATTCCCTACCACCCTCTTCCTTAAGCTGATTTTCATCGTCACCTTTTTTTTCTTCCTGTTTTTTTCTTTCGTTCATTCTTTTACCTCACTGTTGTGCTTCGCTAAAGACACGCACTTCGACAAATATTGACTGATCGGAGATCTGCGTTGTAGCCATTCATTCTAGGATTGTAACTAGAAGAAGGAAAAAATAAATAAAAGCGTGAGAGAGAGAGAAAGGTTTGGATTTTTGGGGTAAATGGAGGGGAGGGGGATAGGGGGGTAGTGAAAGCAAGCAACACCTCCGATGAATGAAAAGACCCTTATCGGGTGAACAAACATACATCCAGGGAATAGTCACGTGGCGCAACCGGAAAACGGCCGAGAGCTATTTTCGGGGGAAAACCGTCCGCCATTGTTGGACCCCCGAAATGTAATGAACAGGCCTTAGTAGTCTATTAAAGGGGAAGGACTACTGGGGAAAGAGTTGCTTAATTACCGTCCCCTTACGTTTTATATAGGAAAAAGTTGGAGGGGGACCTATGTATAAAAGGGGAGTGTCCCGGGGTCTCGAGGGAAGAAAACAGACAACGCTGGTGGTAGTAGGTAGTGATGGTGTAGCCATCTCTACTTGTGCTGCCCTGCGACCAACAAGAGCTTGAAAACAATGTCCGAGAGGTTACCATCTGTTCGTCCGGAGGCTGCGTGTGAGCTTATACAAAAGAGGAGAACGTGTGAGGGGGTTCTATGAGTTCGGGGAAAGCGTTGTGCAACGTCACCGCCACGTGCCTGATGTGACACAAAAGTTTGGCGTAAAACTCCTCTCCCTTCGTTTTTTTTTTCCACATTTTTTAGGGTGTGTTTTGCAAGCATTAGCATCCCTGTATTACAAAATCGAAATTTCGATTTATCTGGAAAGTTCCGCACTAAATAAGAAGTAGTAGAGCCGGTTAAACTTTGTGTGTGTGTTTTATAAGCTGTACGTGAAAGAAATACTTAAGTTCAAACATAAGAAACTAATGTTTCTAAAATATTTTATTTTATATAAACATTAATATCTGTGTCTTGCTGTATAATGGACGTAAATGTAATGTTGGTTATGGTCTGGTTATAAAATACGCTGCTCACAAAAATTGAAGGATATTTCAAAATGGTATGAAGATGAGGAGTTGGATGGAATAACGGCGTAACTCAAAAGTTGTAGTTTTTAGAAAAAGAGAAAAACTTCTGGCACATTCAAATTTAAGATTAAAAAAAAATTCTTGTTTACTGTATATTTATAAAAGGAAAATGAACAAGTTTTGCAAAAAAATCTTAACTTTAGTTGACAGGCTTCAAGTTACGGGCTAATTCTAAAATGCAATTATGCCGTTATTCCAAATATCATGTTTATTTATAACTGTATTTACGCCTTTTTCCAAAGATCAGTATCTATTCCATTGTTTTGAAAGTGAAACAAGCATTTGAAACAAACAGGAAATAAAGCGACAAAAAGAAAGAAATCACAAAAAAAGTTCAGATTCATAATAGTCGCGTTCCATATTCTTGCTCCAAGAAGTGCAAATTATAAGCAACTCGATGTCTTTATGCTATTGCCTGGTTTAAACGATTCAATATATGAATTTTGAGAAATAACGAGATAACTGGATTTACGCCGTTTTTCCACTCAACTCTTCAAATACAAAGTAATCAAAGTTGTTCGAATATTGTTTTGTATCTATTCAATCCGTCCGAATAAACACTTAACACAAATCAACAAAAATACTTCCACGTGTTGATTTCACATATTTTAACATTTGGTTCGCTGACAAAAGAACAGTAACCCGTACCACTTCACGTTAAAAGGTTGTCCATTTTCTATTTTCTTGTTTATTTATTATCCACTTATACGTAACTTTGTGATTAAAATGGTTTAACATTTTCAGCTCTTTAGTTTTGGTAGGTTCCTGGTGACTTAAAGAGCTGACATTTTTAGCATAGTCTGGGGTAGTCAGACATTTTTTGTTTCAAATTTAAAGTGGTCGATGTCCAGTAAATTTTGAGATTTTGTCACCTGAAGGAGGGGTCTCTTTTTTTCCGAACAGTATTGCTGACGACATACTTACATTTTAAGCCACCACAAACTGTTGTACACCAAGTTAAATGCTTTTATTTGTTGAATAATTTATTTAATAAACATATATAATAAACTTTATCACCTATAGCTCATGTGAGAGGCCATTCATTGTTTAGAGAGTAAAACCAATCCATCCATATAAACACTTAAAACATTTCAGCCAAAATTATATTTTTGCATGTTTTTTTTTTAGGGATTATTAGGTTTCAAGAGGTTATAAAAAAGCATTTTTTAATTACCCCACTTGTTTAATATAATTTTCATCGAATAGTACTCTTCGTATACTTCTGTGAAACTAACCATCAGTTCTATACACTTTCTATAAACAAAACACTTTTTCATATACAAAATTACAACGTGTGAATAATACACGGTCATGCCGAGTTAATTGTAAATATTCGTGAACCAAATAAAAGAACTAGAAGAAAAAAATAAATAAAAAGCGTAACTAAGTCATGCGACAGTTTAAGCGTGTCGTCAAGCAAAGCAATACTGACAGGAAGAAACATCCATATTTCATGTCACGCCTTGTTCGATAATAAATCGTTTTTCCATGCAAATCGGGTATCCGTTCGTGAAGGTTGAGGGGGGGCTGATGAATCGAGTGTTTTCCTCCATTTTTTTGTTGTGTGTCTGCGTGAACCTTTAAAGCCTTGAGGGGGTGACTGTTTATAATAATGAGAGAGTCACCATAGTTTGTTAAATAAGCATATATTGATGTCACCTATATGTTGTGTTGATGGTAGGTTTATTTATTGAACTTTACAAAAAAAAAATTTGCCCTCCTCGTCTATTATTTTCGCGCCACTGAACCCGCAAAATGTCTTTCCTCCCTAATCTCTTTCGATGATAGCGGATTATGGGTGTTAATGCGCGATGAAGTTTTTATAGCTACAAAAAGCAGTGCTATAATAATACAAATTAAAAAATAGACAGTAGTACTTAATGTTAAGGTATGTTTATTTAATGTTTATGATGCTGAACTTTCTTTTTTTTGATGTCAGATCGTGTTATCTAAATAACTATCAGGCTAATAAAATGAACTTCATTGATGATGACTCTACAGGGTGGATCAAAAAATCTGACAAACACAAAAAAATATTTGAATTTTTATTAATATGTTATATTTATTATTCTGTTTTTGTTTTAGGTATATTTAATCTGTAAAAAATTTATATAAATAAAGTGTGAAACTCTTAAATACTATTGCGACATAAACACTGTAATTTATAAAAATAGTTATGTCGTGTGATAATGATTTTTACAAATACAGTATATATTATAATTGAAGTGCCTGGTGTAAAAGAGTGTAACATTTTTTTGTCAAAAATGACTTAAAATTATTTTCGAATATGTTAGGCGCAATTCCACCTGCCTGACGCATGATTTTGAGTAAAATAACCATATGCGCAAAAATATTAGTGCAAGGAGTGTGAAGTACCTCAGACAGCAAAGCAAGTTTCGATCTTTAAAAGCGTTTTCCTCATCATTGTAAAAATGTTACTTATTATAACACCCTTTTGCATCAAGCCCTTCAATTAAAATTAAAATTTGGAGTTAAAAAATGTTATTTGGAGTCAACTATAAAAATGAAGTAGGGTACTGTACTGTATAAAGTTAACATGTAATTTATGATGTGTATATGAAGTTGTCATAATGTAATTCTGTATGTAACCTTTGATGAAAATCACTGAAAAAAAAAACACGAGTTCGCGTGAAATCATTGTTTAAAATTAAACGAGCGTTAAAAACAAGTTGTCAGAATAGTTTGTTTTTTTATATAAAACAAGCGAAGTTTGGAATTTTGCCAGGTCCACTTTAAAATTATTATACCTGACACAAAGGTATTGATCTTTGTCGGCCATTCTTTTGTAGTCGGGTATGTAAGATAGTTTCACTCGCTAGTTTTCCGTGAGGCGAATATCTATATGACTAAGATTCTTGAGTGACGGATGTAACGTCAATATCGATGATAAACTCGATATAATAGAGTACTTTGGTCTTTGTTCCCACCCTACATCTACATCGGTATGCATCTTAAATTTAACCATGAATGAAACTGGACTGTATTAGTGGGTTAACCGTCGCTTGCAAGTTTTAAAGAAAATCTTAGCTAATGTTATTTTAAATTACAAGATGCAACACAAAGTTTTCATCTTTCTTTGTTTTAATTAATTTTTAAAAACCGATTTTTTTTTAACAATATTAAATCTACTGCAATTACTTGTACCTGAGTATAATTGTAGTATTTATTACGGTTATTCTATTACATTTTGACACGAAATATTTCTCATAATTGACTTAATGGTATCCATGACCATGGTACTGATGATGATAATCGTGGTTGTAACCGCCTTCGTGGTCGACGTAAGGATGGAAACCATCCTTGTCAGCAGTGTACTTGACGATACGTTTGCTTCCATCTGGTTCCACTAAAGTGTATGTTCCATACACTTTCTTGCCTTCTTTCTTCTCGAACCGACTTTGATGATTGTAAGTCTTGTGATCATCTACGTCATATTTGAATTTATAATCGATATCCTAAAAAGAAAGCAAATAAAAATTGTAGTTGACAGCATCTTTGCTTGAAACTAGTAGGATTTTGAGTCAATGATATCATACGTGATGGTCGTAATGGTCATCATGGTGATTGTAATGATGATCATCGTGTCCATAATAATCAGCTACCACCACACAGATGATGACCATAAAAAACAAAATCTAAAAAAAGTCATGTTTGTTTAATTTTTTACAAATCATTGATTAGAAGTATCTACATTTTATAGTTAATAATAATATACTCGTAACACTATGCAAAACTTACTTGACGAATCATCGTAATTTCTACAAGTTGTACAACTAGGACGTTTGCTAGACTTGCTTGTTGTTGAGGTGCAAGAGAAGAGTGGTTGTTCGTTAAACGTTTGCTCGTATTTATACAAAATTTCAACATTGATGGAGTTCTAGAAGCCAAAATAGATTTTTTCCTTGGGTGGGATTTATTTCGAACATTCTTAAAAATTAAGAATCCGCGAAATAATTAGCTCCTGGCGCCGAAGTAACAGCTCCACTTTTCGTACCTGACAGTGCTTTCCAGTGAATTTCTTTAACTTTCACCTACATCTCGTTAATCTTATTTGGCAGTAAAACCAAAAGTCCAGTAGCTATTTAGGTTAATACGTACATCAGTTAGATAACGAGATTAACGTGCAAAGTAGGTGTGTAGGTATATTGTACCTGAGCAAAACTATTGTTGTGTGTATGTTCCGTATATACTATAACCGATATTTTACATACAGTGTGCCATCCGTATTCACGATTTCGATGAATGAGATGTCTATGGATTTGTCTTAGTCTGTTGAGTGACACTGGATATATTTCGTCAACGAAAAACCAATATAGTGGACTACATGCCATTATGGTTATTTTCACACGTCATATATCCATTCTGTTTGGTACCCTCCTAGAGGCCATGGATTTTGCTGAATTAGGTTTCTATGGATTTGTCTTAGTCTCTAGAGTAACACTGGCAACATGCTGTTTATTAAAAACCAATACGGCGCTCGCTACATGACATATATAAATTGTTCTTTTGACATTCCTATAGGCTAAATGACTCGGTGTTTTTTTATGATTGAGATGTCTATGGATTTGTCTTAGTCTATTGAGTGTCACTAGCTATATGCTGTTAATAAAAAACCAATAAAAATCAAAACGATATATGCCTTAGTTTATGCACAGTCGGGTTTTTTATTTTTAAAATAAGTAATATTGTTCAAATTAACCATGCAAAACTACGAAAATCCTCCACTGCATGGTATCGGTGATATGCAGATAGCTTTTATAGTACCTTTCTGCCTTATCAGTATTGTTTGTTCACTTTTTCTTTCAGTTGGATTGTTAAAAATAATTAAACGACACTGGATTATTACTAAATTGCTTATTGGCTACTACTTTCTAGATACGACTTGGTAGCTACAACTTAGGGTTGTCGATGTGACAATGCGATTTCCTTGAAAGTTAATTCAAGTTGAAAGACCCCACATACGTTTGTCTGTCACATTTATTTTTCATCGTTACTTTCATATTTGGATGTGTCACGATAAATGAACCACCCTGTGATATATCTATACAAAAACTGGGGTCAGTGACGTACGCGATGTGACTTTTTTAATGAATACCATGTTTATGTTAACATAGTTGCATTGCTATTGAGTGTGCACTATGGGTGTACAGTGTTTGTGAGGTTTTTATTGTTGCTTTTGACTTTTTTTAAAAAATTTAAAACTATCATATTAAAAAAAAACAACTTAAAAACGTTTTATAGCTCTTGAGCTTAATGAGCCTCGTTAACGATGATGACATTTTGGACGACTATTAACATTCCAAACTGTTTCAATAGATGAGCAAAACTTGTCTAATCTTAGACATTAGTCATTGATTCGCTCCATTACTTCTCTATTCATAATTTTTCATTCCAAATACATTTTTGGAATAAGTAACTTTAATGGTTGGTTGTAATACTCGTTGGACACCCGATGGCCTCGACTTTGGTTTGAATGTCCATTGTCCTCTTAATAGCCTAAACTAGGGTTGTGTGTGCACTATCTCTTGGCCACCGAGTGATGAACCTCTGACACTCATCCTTGTACATCATGGTTGAAATGAGACTACACATACAACTGGGGAGAGATCGTGTAGGAAAGGCTCGAGATTTATGAAGCACATTTCTGCGTCCAACCTGGAATATGTTGCGCTTGCCAAGTCGTGAAATGCAACGGCGATTATATTAGCAGCGACCGGGAGTCGTGGTTAATCTCGCG
Source organism: Cryptops parisi (assembly GCA_034695005.1). NCBI lineage: Eukaryota > Metazoa > Arthropoda > Chilopoda > Scolopendromorpha > Cryptopidae > Cryptops > Cryptops parisi. The sequence goes on from JAQIWH010005970.1 coordinate 10,849, forward strand.
TGTGCAGAGGCTTCATTTTAATTAATTTATTGGATAAACTATACATCATCAGAAGCGTTACTCGACGTCGTCGTCACAGGAAGACGATAACAAGCAAGGGAGTTGAGTGCTGGTGGTGGGTGACGACGATGAAAATTTGGGAAAATTTTTCAACTGTCGTTGGGGGAGGGGTATGATAGTTAATTGGAAACGGAGGTATATTACACAAACAGAAGAGCGATTTCGGGTTGCATCTAATGTTAACGACTGTTTCGTAAATAAATTAGGGTGAAACTGTATCAAGTTTTGCTAATTAGTTTTGTGTGAGGGTTAGTTCTGCTGATGAAATTAATCGGGTTAGACGAGTTACAGTTTAATGACGGGGGGTGAAATGGAATGTTGGTTGTGTGATTTTTATGAATTTTTTATTACACGGTTGGTTTGTTAAAATGGTGTTAAACATTAATACGGTTGTCGGTTTTGTGGTAGCGGATGCACGGATTTACGTAAAACATAACCTGTTTGCTATTTTATTAACAAAAATAAATGTTCGTGCTGATTACAATGAAAGTCATTTAGTGCCATGTGAAGCACACATACCTAAGTAACCTCTAACATATGTATACATATAGTGTATTGTGTGTACATTAAGGTGGTCCTTATAATGGAAGAAAAACGTTTTATGTTGAGTTGGGGCACCAGCTTATCTTGTTCCAATGTTAATTATGGTTATATGGCCTCCGTGGGTTATATTGGGTATACGCTTTGATGCGCACTTGAACTTTTGAACTCATATAGACATGTTGATTAAGAAACTACATAAAAAATATTTCCAGTAAAACGTCTAAAGAACAACTTAGGAACAAAAGAAAAAATACACGTTATAAACTAAAAAATTCTATCAACATTATCACACGGAATATTGCTCTGGTCTGATACGGTTGGTTACAGGATAAAGCGTTTAATGGTGGCATTTAATACTTTGATACGTAACCTCTTTGGTTGGTCGAGATATGTATCAATCTCACAGAGGTTAAAATATAAAGCTATACTGACCATTCAACAGTATATAGATTATCATAAGTTGAAAGAATTTCCGAGAATTTTGTCCGATCCATCTCACCCTTTGTACTATATTAAGAACTATCTGTGTGATAGACAGAACTAGAGAAGCACAACTGCAAACAAGTTCCACTTGAATGAGAACTTGAATAAAGAAATACTAAAGCGTTATCCGCACAACACTCTTAATGACTGGAATAAACTTTTTGCCTACATTAGATCAGCTGGTACTTCTACTAACCTTCTTTCTCCTTTTCCCTTTTCTGGATTTGATCGAAAATTAAAAAAGCATTTAATGTGGAGGTGAAGTGCTCAGATATTTGATGGGATACTACTGTATGTGTTTTGACTGCATTGTATGGCCGATTGTTTGTTAGCCTTTGTTTGTGGCATGTAGTACTAATGATATAGTTTGTAAAAAATTCGATTCCCTCAATTATATTATGTAAAAAAATAAATAAATAAATTAACAGTACTATTCCTAAAATTTGGTGAATTTTAGATGGAATTTAGAGGTCGCTACCAGAGAAACATTGGTTTCACACATAGGAAAGAGAAAAACAAAAGTTTTATTCTGAATAGACGCACTGGGTTAAATTGTTCCAGTATTAAAAAAAAGTAATATTCCCAAAATTTGACTCATTTTAGATATTTAAAGGTTGTTTCCATAGTTTGAAAGAATTGTTTGAAACATGAGTAGTATTTGTTTCAGATCTTGTACTCCTAAGCATTGTTCAAAACTAATCTAATTTTGCCAAAATTACTTTTTTTTATTATGGAACAAATTCAACAATGTGTTCCATCCATTTTTTAAAACTTAAAAAGGAGGACCTTACAATTATAAACAATCCATTAGAATCTATACAGAAAATATAAACTTAACAAAAAAAGATTAGTCTAATAAATTAATACTAGATGATTGTCCTGGCGTAAAATACGCCAGCTTAGCGATCCCGTGGATTTCATTATTTACCCTAGTAGTACCCTATAGTTGCTATAGTAAACCTGCGTGGATTTAGAAGGTGAGGTCTACCCTAGAGAATTATATATATAAAGATGTTTATACAGTATAACAATCTATTAATTTGTTTATAATGTTTTGGTTGGGCAACTAGTGGGAACAGACAATCTTGGAATAGATAACGGAAGAGAGAGAACCAATTAAAAGACAAAAAAATTGTCAAATTTTTGATATTGTAATACTATTGATGTTAAATTTATAAGACCGTTTCAAACGTTGATGTGTATGATATGTATAATATATGTTGTATATGTATATTTACTATACGGGGTGCTTCTTTTTCAAGTGTATCAGGGAAATATTTTCCTTATTATTGCCGATACGTCGATTATAGTTATATGGAATATTATAACATCCGGGGGCAATACAATAGTGCTATTTGCATTGACCTTGACATTGATTTTTACGAAAATCTTATTAAATTTTAAACAATGCATCGTAGTTTCTAGGTATCAAGTCATATTTAAAAAGTTGTAGCCACGACTCCATTTAGTCAAAATTCACTTTTACTTAATTTACTTCCATCGTTGCAACCGAAATCAAAATTGATGAACAATAGACAGTAAAATACACTCTGCCCCTACAACAGCTTCTCTGCCCTCATGCTATTCGGTGGAGTAATTTTAGTTTATAGTTATTATGCGTCTTTAAATTCGTATTCAAATTAACCATGCAACAACTGAAATAACTCCACTGAATAGCATAGGTCACTTGCAGAGAAGCTGTT
>JAQIWH010005971.1:0-13637 GCA_034695005.1 Cryptops parisi
TAATTTGAAATGTCGTGACTATTTTACTAATTCTAAGCAACACCATTTTTTCAGACGAATTTCGTCAGGCGAGCGAGTAGCTTAACATATCTTTCAAGTAGGGAGTTTGTACACAGTCTCGAGTGAGCACGATTTGTTTTATACATTTTTTTTATTTTATGTTTGTTGATGTTATTCTCTGCATTCTTGGGGTTTCACTTCCTCTCCTAAGCAACTTGTGTGAACACCTGCGGCTGTTAAAGAAAGCCGTCGTTTATCGTCAACAGCGAGTGAAAGTACAAAACGTTTCTCGCAGATAGGTGGTGAAACGATCACGAAATCCTTCCATACAACCTTAAAAGTCGGTAATCGCCTTTGATAGTCGAGTCTTTGATTACCTATACATCAAGCCTCTCCCCCAACAACTGTCTTCATTTTCGTATCGCAAATTAATTATTAGAAAACCATTTTAACCGTGGTGTTCATGAAACAAGCGGAAAATATTCTTATACTATCGCTGATTTAGATTTTAAATTATGCTTTTGACCTTTTGGTAGATTGTTTTTCAATGAATTCTCACTGATTTTTTAAACAATTTAATCTTAAAAGCCATATTTACCCTATAAAAAATTGGTTCTTGGGTTATCAACTGGTGTTGTCACATTATGTAGCTAACGCATGTTCGCGAAGCATTTCATTTGTTTGTTTTATCACTTACCGCTTTTTCTAGACCAGAGTGATGATGATTAACTGGAGGACCCTGTATATAGGGAGACTTATATTCATAAAAGTTAGTGATATAAGGGTAAGCTACATTGTCCGTTTTATGTAATTCTATTTCTATACTATAGCCTTACAGTAACTGTAGCGGTAATTGAAGAGATTGGTGCAGGAAATACAGGGTGTTCCTAAAAGGTCCCAAATTTTAACCACAGATGCTACGCATCGAACAATGCAAAAACGTCATATAAACATGGATCAGGAAATGCTTCATTTCCGAGATAACACATTTAAAGAAAGCTCTGTGTTTTCATTCCTGAGGTTGATCGCTTAACACTGTATTGCACAAATATCTTTGCGCGTCTTGTTGTTTTGCTCACAATTATGCGTCAGAAAGGTAGAACCTATCACCTTCGAAAATGCTTGTAAGTCATGTTTGACCAAAATGTTGCTTCACATCTTTTTGCACCAATCCCTTGAATTAATAGTTAATTTGTAAAGTGGTAAGGTATTGGGGTCTTGTATTCTATGATGATTAGAATCATGAAAGATCGTGAATTATTTTCCGAGTGATCAAACTGTAGGCTTATGGAGTTTAAGCTACGTGAAATTGTGTACAGTAGTAGGACTATTTCTAGTAGCCTTAGGCTATGTTATGTGAGAAAGGTATTTTGAGTATGAATACTATTTATATGAAATGGAGTTAGAATATGAATGCTGTACTAGACCATAAGAATATGATGTTTGAGTAGGTTATGATTAATTCTGTACAGTCTACAAGGTGTTTGAAAAGTCCTATTTTCAATTGGTGAACGTTTTTCAGTTCAAATATTTAGTACTGAAAAAGTATGGATGAGATATTATTACGACGCAAAATCTTGGATTAGATATACGATAACGGAGGTTTGAAACACCATGTACAGTATGTTACGAAATAGGCTTATGCACAGAGTGGTGCCGCTGATGTTTGTATGCAACTATGCTTAACGAATTCTATACCGTAACTAGAAATATTTATTATTACAGTGGTTTGAAGATTTTATTATTATTTTTTTGACATAGGTTTTTGTTTTTAATTGGTTCCATTCTGATATTTTGGAGCATAAAGCATCACGTTTAATAACATACTGATCAACTGATGTTATATTTTTTGTTTTTTTTCTGGACATGGTGTAGGGGAGACTGGGGTAAGTGGTTACAAGTTTCGCTTTGTATTTTTTGTAGAGGTTTGTGTGAAAGTACGGAATTGGTATTTATGGAATTTGAGAATGTGAACTTTCATAAATAGTTCGTAATTTTTTGGATACCTAAATTTGTATGAACGTGCTAAAAATTTACTTTGCATAGTAATGTAAACTCACTGTAAAAACCTGCCCCGAAACGGAGTAACAACATACCCGTCTCCCCTACATGAAATTTATGTTAACAAGCAAGTAAAAATATATGGTTGTAATTTCAAATATATATTTCATTTATTCATTCATTTTTACAAGTGACATTTATTGTGTTAATTTTTGTTTTAAAAAAAACACCCAATCAAGCCACAAGAAGTGTGTTTATAAAAAGTTTCAAGCTCGTAGGTTAAGGTTCACTTACCTTACCTATTGAACGAAGACTTTCTTTCACAAATGTTGATGATGATGATGACGACCTTGTTGAAAGTATTAGGGTTCCCAATAAAACCTCTTTTTTTTCTGGACGGTTTGGCGTCAAACAGGTGTTTTTGTTTTCGACGAGATTTCACTATCATCAAAGTCCTCTCGAATGTTCACCCTACTACCCCTTGCAGTTTTATACGATTTTTTTTGTTGTCTTTTGAAACAAGTATATAACACTATTGAACGTTGTTGGGAATCATTTGGAAAGAAGCACACAGTATTTTCCCCCTCCTTATTATTTTTGTTCCCAACTTGAGGTCGTGACAATTGGAGCGCCTCCTGTTGGTTGACTGAGAGTAGTAGAATCGAATGACTGCGCCCAGCCCTAGCTAGCACTCCCTAGTTGCTCTGAGGGCGGGGGACTTCGTACACAGGACAGGGGAGGGGGCTGTCTGTCTGGATGGCTGGATGGCCACGTGGTTGGTACCCGCCCTCACGAACACTACCAACACGTTTGAAGGGCTTGTCCTTTTTTACTATACTGTATGTACTGTAATGTACAGAAAAAAATTCACCACTACAAGGTGTCATTTTTTTGTTGTTGTTTTCTCCCCCCCTCCCTAATGTTGAAAATGATTGTGCTGTTAGCTAACTGTATTGAAGGCGTGTTAAAAAACGATTAGATTCGGTTTGTTGATGATTCTGAAAACAGGCACTGTTTGAGTTTTACCTTTACCTCACACCTTTAGGTGTAGTTGCTAACCACTTACTCTGTCAAATTAGTGTAGACCCAGGAGTCGTATGCACATGCAGTGCCCTAAGTAGTCTTGTGCAAGGTTCTATTTTGGGGCCCGTATTTATTGGGAGGGGGAGGGGTAGAACAGTAAAACAAAATTTGATATAACAATTGAAGGTCTCGATGCAGTAACCGATCAGCTCCAATTTTTGCTGAAAAGTGGACCTTTTCTCAGAACAGCTGCTTCATATTGGGAGACTATTTTACCAAATTTTTCTTACATTTTGTTTATTGTTTACTTACCTTTGTTAATTGTTAGTATAGATTTTATCTATGTTACTTACGTGTAATATGAAAAATGGAACTGTTTGAAAATATCTTCTCTGAAATTTTAAAAAAATTGGAACTCACCGGTTACTGCATCGAGCCCTTTCAATTGTTTATAAAGAATATTTGTACGCAAGAAATATGAGCTGTGAGGTGGCGTCAGTTTTTATAAGCCATGAAGGAGGGGGAGGCAAAATTTAAAAAGGGAATTATATTTGACAATTTTTTTGTCAGTTGCATTCAAGAGCCCCTTGGTCCTGGGTCCTGTGCCTGTGCATCAAACTACTGTAATTAAGACTTTGGTCGTATGCGTGAAGTTCAACATGAGTGATGTTGTTAATGTTATTACGTTTAGTTAAGGCCTTAGTTTTGGGTCTGACACTACGGGGGCAGGTTTTCTCCAGGTTCTCCCGTTTCCTCTTGCACCTAATTTTATCATCATTCTTCTCACTTCATCGTAGGATTTTTTTATGAATTTTTAATATAAGTCTGAGGGCCAAATGACGAATCTAACAGTAGTCGGTGCCCTCTTTAAACTCAAGTTGGGTACTTGAGTATCTACTTTAGTTAAGAGTAGACTTAAAGAGGACACATTCTAAGTTAACAAAAAGTAATAACCTAAATAACTCTTGGGATACCGTAATGTATGTGTAGTAGTTTTAACCTTTTATCAACCTGAAATGAACTTAGCGAAATAGTAACTTTTTGAAGGAGAAAACACTTTCTACTACCGAATGTTAAATTATCGCGTGACAACAAAAAAATCATACGCAGAAAAAGCCAGAAACCTCATTTGTTATCTTACTTTTTTGGAGTACCAGATATTTGTACAGTTATTTATTTTTCAGGCTCATTTCAATTATATGTTTAATGCACACGATGACCTTTGGGCAACACACCTTTCGTAAAAAAAAAAAAATAGAAAACAACAAAAACACCAAGACTATCGTTTTCTTACCTCGAAGGCATAGGGTCTTTTCGAGGATTGGCGTGATAAATTCGAGACGAGAAAGTTGTTGTTTTTTTTTTACCTGCCTAGGTCCATTAACGTGGCTCGTGGCCAGTGTGGTTAACTGAAGAAGTTGCTCGAAATACCCCCCTCCCTTAAGTTTTCTTTTTCGCCAACACAATGCTTAGGAAAATAAAACATTCCGTTCACACTGGACGCGATGGCAGAGGTCATGGAAGTGGGGTGACCCTTTCAGCATAGGGAAGATGAAAGGAGATGGAAGTTTTGAAAGAAAAAATGGTTTCTTAAGATGACAATTTATTTAAGGGGCCGAAAAAGCTACGTATAATGCATTTATAATCAGAGGCCAAAAACTTCAGCTTAATTTTGAAGCTGACGTTAATCTTCGTGCCGAAAGTTCTCATCCCCCTAGAGTCGTTCGCTTCCATATATCTCTTCGTCCGTCACCACTCGTTTTCGGAGAGGGATTTCACTTGACTGTTAAATTTATTTGTTAGTAACAAGTGAAAATTGCAAAAGTTTCATTTTGCTGTTTTTTGTGTAACGCGTCTCTGGTATCACAAAAAAGTTGTACGGTACCTTGATTGTCATGTGTCAAACTTTATCGTTTATAAATAAAATGTCAATTTTGCTTAACTCATGTAATTAGTATCAAATATCTTACGCGTGTAACTTTTCATTTTGTACACAGTCCATCTTGTAATGGTAATAATTTTTCAGTTCGGTAATAACTGGTTATATGAACTTTTACAGCCCACATGACAATCAATGCTTGGAGATCATGTGACTGATATTTTCGTTACTGGTTATCAACCTATCTGCGGGTATACGATAATGAATGGATGTAGGACAAGCAAAGGATCAGTGCTCGTGCTATCAACGAACCCGATCGTTATGATTAAGATGCGTAGAAGCACCATCGTGGTCATCATCTTAATCAACAACGATAGTTAAGACGTTGTCAAGAGTTCGATTACGACAAATTGAATGTTGCCTTTTATGTGAGGCACCATCTGATAATGCGCCGTAATTCCATTAGTGTTATCTCCTCACCCGGATATTGGTTATCGTGAATATAAAGGCCTCTTCGATTCGGGAGACTTAATCTCTTTTAACGTGTGCGTAAAACGGCGCAGCGGGGTAAACGTTGGAATTGATTTGTTTCGTAACACATGACGAATAAAATTACGAGCAATTGTTACTACCTACATTTGCATGGCAGAAATGACTGGGCCGCGACCCTTGATGTCTTAGTCTCTGTATCTGTGTGGCATACATATTTATACTGTACACTAGCTCGTTCGGGGGTGGCCCCGTCTGCTATCGTAGTAACCCCGGTTCGAATCCCGACGATGGATAAGATCATTATTTTATTTTTTTTAACAGACGCTTCAGACGGACAGACAAACAAACTTAGACAACTATTATAGAGATTGAACAGTAATGTAACATTACTACGACCACATTTAGGTATATGTATGAACAGGTTTTTATATAATCTACGTACAGTATATATCTACATATTTATTTTAATCGATTATGGGTTAAAACTGTAGAATTGCGATTTTCTTGAGGCCACCCGGCAAACGCAATTTTTGGTGTGGCAATTTGTGGACAACTTTGATGTCAGCTTCTTGCCAACCAGTTTTAATTGGTTGGGAAAGAAGCTGATGTCATAGTGGTTCATAAATTTCTCTACTTGCCAAACCAATTATTGCATATGACAAGAGGCCGTTAGTTCGTGAGATAAGTTGGAGAAAGTAAAATCGTCAAAAATATGACAGGCACATCATTGTTATAATTGAAAGATCTGGTGTAAAAGGGTGTTAAAATATTTTTGTTGTTGTAAAAAAAATGATCTAGAAGCATTTTCGGATGTGTTAGGTGCAATTCTATCTTCCTAACGCATCATTTTGAGCAAAATAACAATATGTGCAAAGATATTAGTGCAAGTAACTCATAGACAGCAATGCAAGTTCAGATCTTTGAACGCGATTTTATCGAAATTGTAAAAATGTTACTAAACGTTCTTTTACACCAGGCTTTTTCATTTAAGCTTATATACTGTTTATATTCTGTTGTTGTGGTAATTGAGCAGCTCATTGCTATAATCTTCTTTTACCTCACTGTTTACACTCACGTTGTTATGGTGTACCGTACTTCTCTCAAGGATTGCAAGCTTTCTATCTTCATTGATAAATCTAGATGTTTATTAATATTAACTGAATATGTTTGCATAACCTTAAGTTGGTTCTTTGATGTTATAAAACTTCGTTGAAATAAAACTTTAGACTGATTATTATCGTAACACTTAGATAAGATTACTCACGGTGTGTGTGTGCGGTTTGTTTTTTTATAACACATACACAAAAAAAGGCTGATGAATCGTTTGGCGAAACGCAGTGGATAGCTGATGAAATCTAATCAATCACCCAAGATAAATGATGCTGTTGGAGCTATGTTAATATCACGTTCAATTGGGTCTGTAATCTTCGGTTCATTGTTAACCATTCACGCGCAAAATGCTTTTTTACCCCCTCCTTCGTTTGGCTTTATTTTTCTTTTTACCTTGGGTAATAACTTTCCAGCGTGCTGGTCATTTTGCGGGAGTTTGAATTATAATAAGTGAGCGATGACCATTTACAACTTTTTTTCTGCCCGGAGCTACGTTCAGGAGATATGCTTGATAATTATATTGTGCGTGTGTGAGAGATAGTGTGGTCTGCTCTTCCACCGTAGTTGGTGTACTGCGTTGTTTTTTTTTTGTGTATATTCTTTTTTGGCAGACGGAAAACGAGGACCTTTGACTTTTCGGTCGAACATGGTTCCTGCCAATTACCACTTCATAGTATACACGCTATAGGCCTGTGTGATATGAGTGCACGCGCAAAGAAGTTTTTTTTTTTTTTTTTTTTAGTTGTTAGGGGTTCTTGTCTTCTCGCTTTGTTGTTGTTACCTCACCAGATGTCCATTTGCTCTTTTATATTCGGAACGTTGAGTGAGGGTACAGGCAACACTCGTTGGGACACTCGCTATAATGAACGTTCGATTTATGAATATTCGCTATAACGAAAGTCACCATTCATACAAGCACAGTCAATTCGATTAATTTAAATAGCCGACTATATGGAACAATCGAAGAATCGATGTGTTATAGGCATTTTTAATTATTTAGCATAATTAGAGCAACCGCTTTTTAATCGGACCAAAAACGAGTCACAATGTGTTGAGTTCCGATGTGTCCCAATTAACCGGAATCGACTACAGTATTTTGGTTTTATCTTTTTTTTTGTTATTTTATGTAAACCTACCGTACACGATTGTATAGATATAGAGGTTCATTCGATGCTTAACGCAACTTGTAGTATAAGTTTAAAATGGTTGCTAGCTAACATAACATATACCGGTACAGTGTGAATCGTAAAAGCCCAGGAATGCTAGGTACACATAACGAACAAAACGTACAACATACAACGTTTTAGAACGAAACTAGTTCTTAAACCGAATGCTGTCTATTAGTATTCTTGCACAGTTTTACGTTTATATTTCACCCTTTCAGGTCTTTTATTAGCATAGATGGTTTGGTTCTTAAATTTTGAAATAGAAATAAATTATGATTTTCTTTTGATGCACATTTAAAAGACTCTGGGGGGTATTGGCAGTGACGCAAAGTGACAACGTGTTCGTGTGTTCAGATGATGTGGTTTTAATATCCATTTTTGGCGTACGTACTTTTGGCTTTCAGCAAAGCTTATTTATCGTTTCATTCCATAAATGAGAAGTTGAAATAATAATAAAAAATCAGCACTGTTGGTTGGTGTGTTTAGTGTCACATTTGTCGACAGCTATCTCTCTCATTGCCGACAAAGTTTTGTGCGGTACCATTACCGTTTTGCGTGCGCTGAATGAAGTAGAAGTACATCAGACGTCGATCATTCAACAACAAAACATATGGTCCGAAGGGGGAGGGTGGGGAATGGGATGAGGTATGTCTGTGACTCAATCACGACATCAAGTCTTTCATTTCCCCCTACACACATTTTTCCCCTTAGGATAGGTGTAGATAAAAAGAATACCTCCCCTCACCTTCCAATTTTTTTCTTCACTGGTGTTCCTGACTAATTGGTTTGCAGCATTCGTGCCCATCTGTTTGTTTTGTTAACTGGAAATCCATGACATTTTGGTTTTTCATGATTGATTTGAAACACACGAGTCGATCGTTTTGAGCGAGAAGAATGTTTTGCTCTTTTTGTGTGTGATAAGAAATAGTCGATGAGTTTAATGGTTCTTTGGACAGTTTAGTGTTATTTGTATGGCGTAACGAATGTGGTGATCTCGTGTTAATTTTCTGCCGTTAGATGATGATGAGATGATGGTGATGATGCTCTTTTTTTTTTCGATTGTGATGAGAAAAGCAGATGGAAACGGGTGTAGGCAGGTGGTAATGTTTCATTATAGAGTATATCTATGCCACGTGCGGTATGAACAAAGAAACGGAGGTAAAAGTGAAACAGCAAAAAGCTCAAATCTGAGTTATTGTCAAGGTAGTTTATACTATAGTACTTGCATGTTATAAACAACTGTGGAAGTGGAGTCAGACGTTTAAGTAGTTTTATGAATTTATTCAACAACAACCTTATGTTAATATAACATTGGTGTTTCATAATACTGTACAGTATTTTCAATTTCATGGTACACTTCTTGGGTCAAAATCACATTCGAATGGAGATGATTTTTCTTGGTCTTTAGCTATTTTTTTTTTAGAGTAATAATTTTTTGTGAACCTTTGTTTTGGATAATTTTTCCGATAATATGTAACCTGTAATATGTTTAAGGTTTGTCGGGTTGAAACAAGTTTAAAATCCACTATAACCGAGGGTTAGGAGCGGACCTTAATTAATGTGTTCGGATTTTCAAAGATTTTAAAAGGTAAAACTGGTACTGTGTATAGGCAAGGTTATTTCTATACGTATAGAACTTGTACGTATTTCTATATGTATAGAAGTAATCTTGGTATAAGCTACTATGCGATGGTTACTTTAAAATATCAATTTTTAAAAAGAAAAATTCTTACACAGTGTCAACACTTACGGTTCCCTGAAAAAGTGATCGTTCTCAGAGAGGTGGTCGTGTAATAGACTTTAATGCAGTATATTGTTTAATATTGTACACATTAAACAGTATAACCGGTATGTAAATAAAAATAAAAATGAACATTATAAACGTTTATTAATTGGAATTTTAGAATGTGTGTAAATGTGAAGAAAAAGTAATAACTACAGTATAACTGTAACAACTAACTTAAGTACTAACAGAACATGTAATAACCATTTAAAAAAAATTTCGCTATGTAAATTTCGCATTTCTTTAAGAAATGGAAAAAAAGTTGGTTTCAAATTTGTTTGACAATTTTTGTAAGAAAACTTTTTTTTTCAAATAAATTCTCATGTTGACATATACAGTATATAAACATGATACAAAATGTTTTTGTTTCTTTTGGAATATCTTGCAGACTTCTAAAAAGCAAACATTATTATGAATTAAAATACAGTACCGATACATTAATAAATAAGTTAAAAATACAAAACACAATTATTAAATACTCCGTATTACTTAACTGTTTAAAAGGCAGTCATGTTTTAATTGTTACTTAACAATGAAAGCTTAAAACAACTTGCTAGACGTTAATTTTTCCTTAATTTATCTTACAAACCGTTGTGTGTGTTTTTTTTTAACCTTTTCCAATGAAATGATCTCGAAGAAATGTTGGTTACTGTTATTTTTACTCCCGTTTCTAAAAAAATTACTCTTGATTGTCTCTTTACTTCGCACTTTCGTACAAAACAAGTACCACTACTGAGAAGAAAGATGATTCGCTCATGATACTCTGGTCAGTTCGTCCTGAAAGGATTTGTTGACACGATGGAGATGTTGCCTTTGCAGACTTTCTGCTGTTGTTTTCCTCTCGACTTAGGTGTCTTACTGGTTGTTTTGGTGAGCATTGTCACAGGTGTGTTTGCCATTTTGCTGGGTTCTAATGTCACCTCGATGGCGGTCGAGACCTACTTTAGCAACGAATGGTCAACAGCGTTGATGGTTTTAAAAGGTGCTGGCCACCTGTGCTTGGCAGTGTTTCTTGGTCTGGGTCTGTACACCCAACAGCCATGTTTCTTCATACCTTGGCTGTTCTTCACCGTCGTCGATCTTATACATTCCATCTACGATTTCTTCTTCAATTCGACCAAGTTTTCTGTGCAAGTTGTTTTGGACGCTTTGCTCCTAACTTACTTCTGGCTCATCGTCTATTCGTATTATTTGCAGATTGTGGAAAATCTTAAAGAAGGTTAAAATTTCTAAAGATGACATAAAATAGTGTTCAATGTGATCTGGACTTTGCTGTGATCGAACTTTATTTTGGAGATTATTTTCATTATATGCATCGAACTGTGTGTGGTTTAGGTTTTAACAAGGATAAATTTTCAAAATTTATCGTAAATGCATCATTATTCATTACTTTCATTCTTACCACACAGTGAGATTAGTAATATGTACAGTAAAGTATGTATTTACATTTGGAATACAGAGTAATTGTGAAATGTCCGAAAGTTTTTTTTGTCGTTTCATAAAACCTATGAAACTAGATTGACTTGCCTAGTGTTAACGATTCTTGTTAGTTTAATAATTTGAAGGGCTTCGGGCAATGTAATGATAAGCCACATTTTAAAAATTGTTCGGGATTCAGGCCACTTAGTTTTCTGGTGAGAAACTTTATCGCATAGTAGAGTATCATACTGAGCAACAAGGTGATTCTCTATATTATGCTGTCAATTTCTGGAAAATCAATGATGTGGATGTGGTAAAGTAACTAAAAAAGAAGGCTAATGTTAATGTTTTAATGTTCACCTTTTAGCTAGAAACAGTACTGAGGGATAGTTTTATGTAAAAATGTCATTTTTTTTTTAAAAGTGCGGCTTATCATTATATTGCTCCGGAACCCATCATTTGATAGTGATTGAAGGGCCTGGTGTGAAAGGGTGTTAAGTAGGCCTAACATTTTCCTCAAAATTATCCTAAAAGCATTTTCGAATACGTTAGGTGCAATTCTACTTTCCTAACGCACAATTTTGAGCAAAACAGCAATGTGTGCAAAGATATTAGTGCAAGAAGTTTGAAATAAAGTTTCAAATAGCTCATAGACAGCAAGGCAAGTTCAGATCTGTAAACGCGTTTTGTTCGAAATTGTAAAAATGTTACTTAACACCCTTTTACACTAGGCCCATCAATTAGAAGGCGAATTGTTTTAACTGGATAGAAAGTTTAGTTGAATCTATAATTTATTATATTGAAATCAGATGGTTTTGCCTACAACGTTTTTTTGCCTTATCCAGAAGAAACTAGAATAAGAAAGAATGTTGATACGAAGGGGAGGTGATTGATACTTTCCATTAAACAGAAACATATTGTACAGATGGTGTAGTAGATGCTGGATAGGATTGCATGTACGGTTATTTGCACGATGGGTAAAAATTAATTTTCTTTCCTTTCTCTTTCGATTATCAACGTGGGATCGATTACCGAACGTCGACTCTTGCTACACGAATTTTTACATTGGATCGAATTAGGGAGAGGAGCTATGAAAAAAAAAGACAGGCTACGAGTGTTAGAACAGATAGTCGAGAGTTTCCGCATATCCGTTTGTCCGAGAGCTGGTTGGATGTTTGTTCGGTTGACGCACTCATCCATCAAGTCGGAATACGAAGAGAGAAAATGGTAAACACAATGACCCTACTGTGACTATACGAAAAAACACGATCCACTCTTCGATTACACCTGATTTGTGTCGTGGATAATGATCCGAAATTGGTTATGAAACCTCGTGACACGAATATTTCGAAACTAGTTGTAGTGATATATTGTACTGTATAAGGGCAAAGAACTGAAAAGGATCAACAACTTTGGTTTGACTACAAGTAGATGTTGCTGGTACAAACAATTTTAAGCTTGATTTACGAACATTTTCCTACTATAACAAATGTCGCAGTTTATACCAAACTAGAAGTAGACTTGTGCTGTAGCACAGGAACATGAGATAAGGGTTCCGGGTGTCAGTAATACAAACTTTATATTCATAACTACGAAATTAACATATTTGTTATCATCCCGTTATTGTTATCAAACAGCTCTAGTTCCAAAGATCATAATAACCGGATTCCACTGTATAACGAACAATGCTTTGGTACCGGATTCGTTCGTAAATCGAGAGTTGCCTGTAGTGATAAAATTTCGTACATAAGCAGACTTAGTGATTCGTGTTATAGGATTACAAGTAGAAGACTATCGCGGGGCGTCAAAAACAATCCACCTGCAAATCGCGAAATTATACGGCCCCCTATTTTTTGTTCTTAAACGTCAACACTGTTTTTTATAGCTAGTTGTAAAAGACGACTTTACAAGAACTCGGCATTTTATTTTATTGTAGTAGAGAAGAACTTAGTGACTTTTGTTAGAGAACCTGGAGCTTTACAAATGGACAGTTTTGTTTTCTTCAAGTTTTGTGTTTGTGATGGTGCCGCGTACAAAAATAAAGGGGAAAATAATCGCAAGGGGGATGAGAAATTTGGAGGAAAAAAAAGAAGAGTAGAGATATTAACAAAAAAATAGCTATTTGTTCATCACTTTGGCTCATGTTGCACTCTACTCTAGTCATCATTAAGTCGGAAGCAGCATTGTGAAACATTGATCTCACGAACAAGCTCTAAAGTACGATGGGAAGGCTTTTTTTTACTTGTTGACTTTGACCAAGTCATCAATCAATTCCATCCATTGGCTGAGCTTGTTAGTTGTTACTAAACTTTTGCTATTCCAAATGAAGTAGCTTCAGCGACAATACTCAATGAAGTAGTTTGACACAAAGCAAGAGAAAGATGAGAGCTTCGGTTTACAAGCAACACACGTTGGTAATTTATCCCTTAGTCAAGTACCTTAACTAACCAGGAAAATTAACATTGAGCTGGGACGAAGCCTAAAAAAAACTAGGTTTTTTTAATCCAAATCATAATCACCGGCTCACCGCTATAGTATAAACATGTTTTAGGCTTTTGTATGCATTGACATGTTATAAAAATTGCATAATTTGCAAGAACTGCAGAACAACTGTTGTTCTGCAGTGAAAGCTAACAGTTGGGGTTTTTGACGTTGGGGGCATCCATCCTTTTGGCAAGGAAAAATTATTCTCATCGATGTGGAATGAGTACTCAAAACTTCCGATTTATTTTTTTTTTTTTTTTTTGGCACCGGATCCACGAAG
>JAQIWH010005972.1:0-13636 GCA_034695005.1 Cryptops parisi
TATGTATGTGTTTATTTTCAACAATGGGAAACGAACATGTGATTCAGAGCATCAGAAACACTTTACCTGCAAAAACAAAAAAAGGGTTTTTACGTGCCAATAACTCCGAATTGACATATTAGTTTCTCAAACATTGATAAATTCAGTTGTCAAGCGGGGACTAAACTGTGCACCAAATTTCAAGTTTCTACGAGACACAGAACCTGGTTAAAAATGACGTCTACGCTTTGAAACACTTTCCGAAAACCGTTTAAGACGCCAGTCTAAGTTAAATAAAAGCTTGTAAACAGCATTTGAACAAACTGCGTGTTATACCTGTATTTCACTATGGTACTAGGATTATCAATCCTGTGTTTCACTATGGCGTATTATTACTGGAAGGTATTATGTAAAATTATCATAACAGTAAGCCATGGTCTCACTAACAAAGTGTCAAGTTGTTTCATTAAAATGAATCAAACATCAATCGATCTACAGTAGAATAGTTTTGACTTAGAAGAGAATTAAGATATGACTATAAAAAGTAATTAGAAATTATTTTTAGTGTCATATGCAGAAACTTAATTTGAAAACACGTTGGTACTCGTGACATTAACAACGGATGAATACATTACTCTGAAAATTTGTTTGTTTTTTTCCTTGGAACTAGCATTTTTTTAAAGAAAAAAAGTGTAATGGAGTAAGTTAAATCTAATTCTAACTGATGTTTAACATGGTCGTAAATGTGTATTCGGTGCAGTTTTAAGAGTCGGATAAAGTAGACTCGTTACGAGCCATTTCGAACGCTCATCATTTCCAACACTTAGTAAATCACAGGTGACTCGTAAAAACCCACTATAAAAAGGTATATATAATTCCCCACCTACTTAACGTGTTGAGTTTTGTTTTTTTTATTAAAATTTCTTTTCGGTTTCATATGAGAATTAACGCAGAGCTCAACGACGCATTAAACTTTTTACTCCTGTTTTATTTCAACTCAACCAGAATATAATATGAGAATGATAGAAACAAGTATATTAAAAATGATTTTTAAGCAGTGTCATATACTGATATATTGTATGTACACACACACAATGCTAAGAATTCATTTTTTATTTCTGTTTCGATTTATGCGAATTAAATTTCAATGTAAGTTCTGAGTAATTCGATATTCAATTTATGCGTGTTTTGAGTAATTCCGTTTCTAATTTCTGCAAGTTTCGATTTATGCAAATTTAAATTTATGCGATTCGATATTTGATTTATGCGAGTTTTGAATAATTTTATTTTTGATTTCTGCAAATTTAGATTTATTTATTTATTTATTTTATACGAGTTTGTTTTGTTTTTTACATAAAACTTACGCAGCTTTTGATTTATGCGAAGGGCTTATGCGGTTCTCGTTTTATGCGTGATTTGTTACAGTATATTCTCATAAACGACTGTAGATGGCAGTACGATACATTCCCAGTTCGTTCACTCACAAACTCACAACTCAACTCACAAAAATCACCTGACTCGCAGGTGAAGTTAATATAAAGAGTATAAAAATAACGCTAACTAACGGGTCCGTCTGGGAGAATGGTTTAGGCCAATAGACTTTGTCGAGAAATTGAACTTGTCGTTTAACCCTTTTTTTTTCGTTTTGGCAATTGGCTCAGGTGAAAGTCCATCGAGTTATAGTTCCTCCAACGCTGACCTCGATAAGCTAGACAAAAAAACAAAACAAAAAACGAGCAACTAATGAATAAGAAAAAAGTATAGTAACAACATTCCAAATATCGTTTTAGGAAACTCGTGACGAGGCCTTGCGTGGGTGGATGTTGTGTGATGAGCGAGCTTTGTCGTTTTTTCTTCTTCTGCCGTTTTCTATCTATTTATTCTTTTGTTGTTACTTGGTTCACTCAAACCATTATGGTTCCATCGTAATATCCGAAGAAGAGTTCAAAGGACTTCCATTCATCTCTTGTTCGTTTTGTTGATGCAACTGATGGAGGCTTTATCGATCGGTTGGATAGCAAGGGCAGTAGGGCTAGGGTTTTTTCTTATGCAGATAGGCCGAAGATGGATGAGTTTTGTTAAGTCGAACTTTAACAGATAGAGTCGAACCGAATTTTCATTTTCTTTGTACCACTGTGTTTTAACTCGATTCACCAATATTGGCTAGAAAAGTAGGTTTTTTTTTTATTATAGGCGTACTTTGTATATTAGCTTTACTTGTGAGGTGTGAGTTAAACTTGAAATTGAACGTATACTGTCATCTACAGTCGTTTATGAGAATATAAGGTAGGGGGGGGGGGCCAAATTTCGTCATTTTTTCTTATCTCGACACCGTATTAAATGATCTGAGAACTCCAAGTTTAGATATCACCTTCGTTAACTATTTTTTCATCCTGAAAACAAGCCAAATCATCTGTATAACTAGTTGTTAATATCCACAAAAAAAAAAGTCAAAATTACTTACTATTGGTAAACCAAATAAAGTGTTCCTAATTTTGTCCCCCAAAATGTGAGGTCATCAAAATGTAAAAACACTTTAATTACCTTATATTTTTCAACATTATTTGCAAAAAATCACTGCGGAGGTGAAAGTAATTTTTATTTTATTTTCACAATTCATTGAAACGCGCTTGTTGAATGTACCGGTAGTGAATCAATACCACATTTTATACTTATTATAGAAAATTTTAAACACGAGTTTATGAAGTTTACTTGAAGAGAGATCATCATTTAGCCTCACAAACAAGTACACAAATAAATTTCACTCTTTGTTTGACCCCAGAGCTTGTTTCATGAATCTAAGTGAAATATTTTTTGCAGCGAATTCATTGTTCACCATAAGGTCTCACTTTTGTCCGTTGAACGAAATGAGGAGTATGAAGGGGGTGAAATTAAGAACAAACCTTCAAAGTAACATCGCGGCTCTTATCTCTTCAACAAGTGAACCTGGTGGTACATCACTCTCACACCCTTTAATTGACACCGTACCTAAGCCCATAACGTGAAGAGACTACAAAAATACCGCTTCCACTAGACGTAAAAGACTACTATCAATGGCATTGCAAAGAACTCATCTTAACCAAAAAGGTTTATGGAATTTGAACAGAAGGTTCCTGGACCACTAACTTTCACAACTAGCTCTGTTTGACTTTTTCTTGGCACACGTACTGGAGCCAATACCGGTCCTAGAGGTAGGACCGAAAAACGGACAGAGGACAAAATTAAACACGGAAACGAAATTTGGGCCCTATACCTTACTGTGTATAGTTCATTGTACCAAAAAATGCATGAAACCGCTAAGGCCAATGAAAAAAAAAAAAATCGCTTATTTAAACAAATCGAAAATTGCAGAAATCAAAAATGGAATCACTCAAAACTCGCATAAATTCAGTACCGAATCACTCCACGATGACATAAGTTTCATTTCGCATAAATCGAGTTTCACAATAAAAATTCGCGTAAATCGAAATGTGCAGAAATAAAAAATGGAATCAGTCAAAACACTCATAAATTTAATATCGAAATTACTCAGATTACATAAGTTTTTTTAAATATAGAAATTGTTTGTTTATTTATTTAAATGTGCACTCTTGCACTAATTCGAATCAAAGATGGATTGTTTGTTTTGTTTTTTGCATTATGTATGTACAGTATCTGTATATAAGATAGTAGGCTATATCAAGAGTATGCTTAAGCATTTTCAGTGTACTTGTTTAAAGGGTAAAAACATCGGACATTAATTCAAATAGATTGGAAGAAAAAGGTCTAGTTGGGAGTTGATATCGAGTTTTGGTTTGGCAATGGTTTTTTGGGATCGTGGCGCGAATTAAGACACGTTAAGAACCTTTGGGGGACCCAAGGTGAATTTAGAGAAGATAAACGAGCTCGATGCTTTAGTGCCTAATTCATTTGGTGGAAACGTCTCTCTGTAGGTTTCACTGAGGTCTTTGTTTTAATCAGGCCATTCCGAATCAAGCCACAGGAAAGTTCGAAGAAAACGAAAACTCGATTGCAATCTGTTTCATTTTCTTTTCTTTTTTTTAAGGCTTTGATTCAGTCTATTGAGTTGGTTTATCCTGGGGTTACAAAACATTTTTTTTTTCCTCGTGGGTAGTCTAACTTTATCTTTCTTGTCCTGATTATTTTCTTTTTTCGGTTGATGAAAGTTGAGCTTCCTGCAGTTTGTCCAACAAAGAGTTCAATATCTCACTGTAACGGAGTTGATTTCCTATTATTTGTCAGCACGATAATTTTCGAAATCTCATTTTCAGTAGAGTTCATAGAACTAAAAAACAGTTTACGTGTTGTTTTTTTTTTGTGTGTGTCAAACGGGAAATTACCTAGTCTAACATTCGAGTCTTTTCCGATCAAACGTTACAGAAAAATTGGTCAGAATATTGCAGTTGGTATTAAGTTACATCTTCTTGGGTAAAATGACCAGTAAATGGTTTTCAATACGCAATGGTTTCAGTACTCGTAGATTGAAACATTTTCTGCAGTGTTTAATGAAAAAAATAAGTTTTAAAATAACTTTTTAATACCAGTGTTTTAGAAAACTACACAAAACTAAAAAAAAAATGTAAAGACAATAATTAAAGGCTTGCTTGGAATAACGTTGTACGTTACAAAAATTCAATTTTGAGATTATCATGGAAAAACGTGCTTTATTTATGGCCTAGCTAGTACTGCCAATAGACAAACTCATACCTACCTAAAAACATACATATACGCTTAAAAATCGGTAACCTAATATGTGACAATCAATGTGTTGCTGAGTACTACTTTTGCCATTTACTCAAAACAATGAATTGTAACATGCAACGTTATTCCGGGCAAGCCTTCAATTTAAAGTATATTAAGTTTATTATTAAGTTTATATACATTCTAAAGGAATTGTTGGACACCACAGGACAAGACAAAATATACAATTAACATAAAAAGAAATAGGAAAAGAAAAGAAAATGGTTTCTCTGTAGCATTCATTATACAATGTAATAATATACATGGCACACGAGTTGTCAGCTAATTACTAATTTTAAAATAATAATAATAATAAGCAATTTTTCTATTAAAATGTTTGAAGTTTTAAAGAAGTGGTTTCAATTATACAAAAATAAAAAGTCCTGGTGTAAAAGCGTGTTAAGTAACATTTTACAATTTCGAGGAAATCACATTTAGAGTTCTGAACTTGCCTTGCTGTCTATGGGCTACTTCACACTTCTTGCACTAACATTTTCTTTAATATTTTATAATTATCTTTACACATATTGTTGTTTTGCTCAAAATTATGCGTTAGGAAGGTAAAATTGCACCTAAACACATTCGAAAATACTTCCAGGTCATTTTTGACAAAAAACGGTTCTTAACATATTTTTACACCAGGACTAAGTCTTTCAATCAATACTTTCAATATAAAAGTATAAGGGAGATTCCAAAAAACTGATACTGATAATACATATAGAGTGAATCCTCGAACTTCGAACACAATCCGTTCCAGGAAACCCTTTTTGCTTTCAAGTTTTATTCGACTAATTTTCCCGTAAGAATGCATGCCCATTGCCCCTTCATGTATGGAATGACTCATAATATACAGTACTTACATTTTCATGTTGTACTATTTGTCAATAGTAAACCGGGTTGGTAATAGTCATCAGATAAGTCAAGAATCATTAAAAACAAAAATGTCATTTGTTTCATGTTTGACGAAAACAAAATTCTCTTTTTACAAAAATCATAAAAATTGCATATTAAAATATGATAATATGACCATAATTTTTAAACGTGGGATAGCCAGATGTTCTATAACTGAAAACCATTGCTGTTGTTTTGTGTCGTTACCGGTACGTCAATAGTTGGCTGATTCCGGAAGTTTCGCAATAAACGGAGTATTATTTGATTGAACGATTAATCGGAACTCGATTTTAATCGAGTTTTATTGGCACGGCTATGTAATTAGTATTTAGAAGAATGGTTCATTTACAGCAAAAATATTGTTTTTAAGACATTGCCAGAAGTTCTTGGAAAGGCAAGAACCTTTTCAGGACATGTCCAATTAAGGATCTGGGAAGGTGTTTTGATTTTGTGCTGGGGCTGTTGTATGGACGCTTTGCTTTTGTAACCTGGGGACTCCAAAGTTCACCCACCCAACCACCTAATTACACCTTTACCGACTTTTCCTAGCAATTATGCGCACGCAGAGGATGCTGTTGAGATGAAGTTCATATTGTAAATAACGCATTCGTTTCGCTCCTTGCCTTGGACACAAGCGCATTATTTATAGCTTCAGTACACAGATTTCATCAGAAACCACCTACTACACAACAGTGCCTCGAGCCAATTTTTGTCTTAACAATCTACGACAAGAACCACAGAAAAATCGACGTGTTTATTCTTTATTTATTTTTTCTTCTCATTTCATGTTTTGAAATTAATGGAATCTAAAGGGCATTGGAGGGTCGATGTTCCTATAGTGTTTTTTATTTTAGTTCGTTTCCTTAAAGGAGCTCGTGTTTTCTTCTCCTTTTGTATGCTACAAAGTCTTGTTTTCGAATTTTACACCACCTATTATAACAACAACAAAAAATAAGAAATAGGAAAAAAAATAAAGATTCCTACCTCAACTGACAGGGTAAAATTCCACCTTCACTCTTCCCTATCATAGTTGAAGGTCGGTTTAATCCGATAATGGAATCCATTAATAATTTGATAGCGTATATAGTATTATGTAAATTGGACCGTAGCTGTGCGCAATCTGAAATCAAAATGATAAATAGAACGTGAATGGTCATGTTATTTCTTTGGTTGAATTTGTGAATAACCTTTAAACCACTAGGTTATTAAGCGTAGCTTGCACTCTATCATTTTTAAATCGGATTAGTTTTGTCGTTACTCTTTGGATTTTATTTTTATTTTTATTTTTTTTTGTATCTTTGTTTATCGTCTTCGATAGAGCAGGAATCGGATAGCGGAGTTGTAAAAGAATTTTTCGTGACAAATGGATCGTATCCTCCCCAACAAACCCTAAGCAATTTCTCCTAATACCCCCATAGCTGAAGTCTGAAAAATGAGGTTGAGGCGTTTGGCAACCGAATTCTATCTTTTTCAATGGGAATTTCCGGTGGTATTTTTTTTTGGAAACCCTTTTTTTATGCTTTGTAAAATGGTGGTAGGATGGATGTGGGACTTTCCGCCCAACACTCCATTAGGCTCTATCTGAAATTCAATTCCATCGTTTCTACAGTCAAATCCCTAGAATAAAAGCAAACGTCCGCGTCGTAGTGGAGCGAGTAGTTTAATGACAGATTTTTTTTTTGGTTGGCGTTCACGATCACCATCAGTATAAGAAATGTTACAGAAATAGTAGGGAAATTTAGAGAAAGATGGAAGAAAAAAACTATGGAGGCGTGGAGGACATTGGGATGCTGACTGATTTCCAAACGGGAAGACATTAGCTTCTCGATGGTTTCCGGCGCTTGGTAAAGTCAGTAATGGATGGTCCAATTGGCTCGATGTTCGTCACATTGCGCGTGCGCTCACCGCAGACTCGTGTCGGGTTCGGTTGGTTGCACGCGTAATGGGCCATGAATTTGGGCGTTAATATGCCTCCAAATTATACACAGCATCGACGATGTGGTCATCTGCTACGAGATAACGACGACGCATCCGCTTATAAGAAAGCGAAGCAGACGCTGATGATGATGCCAAATTGCTAAGGCTTTGCGACGACAAGAAATTGTCGTCGTCGTCGAATTCTTGCTACGTTTAAAAGTCTTTATTATGATCACTCGTCGATTCGAATGTAACTGGAATCTCTTAGGTTGGACTTGAAGCTGATCTTTTAATAGTAGGTTACTTTTGCACGAAGGTCTTCTTGCCCTCTCTATGATTCGGGTGAAATTCCCAAAAGGTGGACCAACTTTTAAGCTTTCTGGTGAAAGAATTTCTGTTTTGTTGGGCTATTATGCTAGTTTAAATACGTCAGATATATTTATTTATTGTTTTATTTATAAAATTTCGTCCCATAGAGACATTGATTACAAACAAAACGAAAGCAATTTTATAACGATTCAAAATTTCCTTAATGTCTTTACTGAATGTCGTTATTAAGCGTTTTATGTGTCAAAAAGGAAAAAATTCTTGATTTTGTTTTCGTCTCACTTCGTAGAATTTTATTAGCAGCGGCATTGAGTGAAAAGTCCCCAAGCACAACTCTAATTTTGTTTGTAAGCGTAAGTCACAATAGTAGATGCGAATGGAACGAAGTCTGTGACTCGAGACTCTTCGTGTTACATCCTGTACGAGAATTGATCAGTGAACTACGTGCGTTCTTTCAATTAGCTTCAAGAACTAGTCAGTCGTCAACTCGGCACCACGTTTCCGTTGAATGAGAAAGAGAATCGTGGAAACGGTGGTGAAAGTAGGCAGATGTCAAAGTGAAGTCGCGACACGACGTGAGATGCAGAAGCAGAATTTGGCGTCACTCTTTAAACGTGGAAAGTTGTTCCCCCTTCCATTTCTTTTGCTGGAACAGGGCCAAAGCGCCAAGACGTAAGAAGAGACGGGAGGTGGAATTTGTTCATGGCGGACTTCATCGTCTTCCCTTTTCGTTGGAAGTCACGAGGAATCAGTTACCAAAATCACCGAGCTGGATTTTGTCTATTGCTCTGGCTTCATCTTTAATAGCGAACCCTCCTGATCCCTAAGTTGTGGGGAAAAATTGTCCAATAAAAAAGTGAAGATTTTCTTCTCCACGTTTCTCCTCTATTGAATGATCTATCTGGAGAAAAAAAACGCCATTTTTTCTGAAGAAACGGAAGAACTGTTATTTTTTTTGTGGAAAAACGATAATATCGCCACTACCCCTGCTCCATTCACTGCTTCCTACGTCCCAATTTATGGGCTCGTACAAAGAGACAAACTAGACTCCCTCGAATGACCAGTGTGAGATGTCGAGGAAATATTGGACTCTGAGATATTTGAAACACGATAGTGCACACGCACGTCCAACGTTTCGAGAGATCATAGTATTTGAGCAAGTTGACTTTTTTGTTTTTTACTTTCTTCTTTTGTTTGACAGCAATGCTTTGATGACTCGCCAACTTTTCGGTTGTCGCTGCGACAAAGTGACTATTGGGTTGGCGTGTCATTGACGAGCCAGCAGAAAGGCTGATCAAACGGACGCGAGGCTAATTAGTAGCCAGTGGTGGATGATTTAGGAGCAACAGTTTGTTAATGACAACGTATTCATGAAGTGGACATTTATTGACCCATAACTTGACTGACTGCGTTTATCACCCATCGAACGCTAAAATTGAAACCCGATAACAACCACGGGTTGACTGTTTCACCTTGTCATTTCGAAACGCTAAATGGTTTTTTGTTAAACTTTTTTTTCGTTATTTTTAGTTTCATGTTGGTTAAAGTAGCAAATATTTTTACCCTGATAGACATAACTGAAGGGCCTAGTGTAAAAGGGTGTCAAGTAACATTTTTCCCAAAAATAACCTAGAATTAGTTACGAATTTATTAGTTGCAATTTTTTCTTCTTGGCCCATTTAAAATAACAATATGTGCAAAGATATTCGTGCAAGCAGTGTGAAGTAGCTTATAGACATCAATGCACATAACTATTTCAATCGCACATTTTGGAATGAGAATGAAGAAATCATGAGATAATTTATAGAATATCTTTATTTATTAGCATAACATTTCAAATAATTAATCTCAATTTTATAAAAAACAAAAACACTTCAACATTCATGCACCACTTCAACGTCATAGTTATCACAGTTTCAACGTTAAAGGAAGTGGTAGGTTATATTAAGTCTTTACTGATCCAAAACTATGCGTTGTAAAAAAAATGTTACATGCACCAATTTAAAGGCAAATGTTGATCACATTTGTATAGTAAATGATACTAAACGTGACTCGATCCTTCTTGGCCAAATAAACCATCGAATGATTCAGCGTAAATTCACTTTGACCATCCAAAAACACAAACTTCAATGACATCTGCCCGGTTTCGTTTCACTGTTTGGTACTAACGTGTAATAGTTTTCCACTCCCGTTTAACACATGACCACTGACGGGGATACTCCTAATAAATGGTTAAATAACTCCAACGTAACAACTTACTCAGTGTAACAACATACCCCAGTTTCCCCTTTTGGCACTTAATTTCACGTTTATTTTTGGCACTTAGTTTCATGTCCAATGTCCATTCTTCAATTAAGTTGGATGGAAAAAAAACAATGTAAACAAAACTACGTCGTTATTTTTATTTTTTTATTTATTTCACAAATTTGCGTCCCGAGGGACATTACAAATAAATTGCCTATAATGGAGTAAATGTGTGGCCAAACAACTTATTGCGAAAATGTTCCCACATAGATTGGTAGCTAATCTGAAAACAAGTGAAAGGGAGTTTTCGTATATAAGTGGAAAGAGAGTTCTACTTGACAATATTATTATTATAGGGAAAACTGTTAAGAGAATAGAAGGACAGGTCAATAGGAGTTTTGAGCGTATATCTGTGCATATCTCGCGTATTAGGAGAATACACCAGGTATTGATTAATAAAATTATGTGGGTGTTGAGGATGTATTTCTTAAAATACATAAATTGCATCGTTTTAGACCAGTCTATAGGCGTTGAGACGCATGTAATTTGCACTTTCTCACTTTTTGGAACAAGAATATACAAGGTGAGTCAAAAGTACGGTTCCATGACCGGCGTGTTTAATTTAAATACGAATGTAAAGATCATAACAACTAAAATTATTGTAGTATATTAGAGTGTCTTTTGGATGAACAATAAGTTCCTTGTTTTGCTGTTTTAGCTTGATTTACCATTTTATTGTACGTCACTATACCATTTTGAGGTGCTTATTAACCTTTTTACTTGCGCTATCATCTTGTTTCAGTGTTGTATGTGTTTTTACCCCATGGGGTGCTTGAAAATAAATTAAATTAAATTAAAATAATTCCACCAAATAGCACGAATGGCTTGCAGAGAAGCTGTTGTAAGGGCAGCATTACCTTTTATCTTTTATTGTTGTATCAATTTTTATTTCGGTTGCATTATTGGAAATAGATGAAATAAAAGTGGATTCTTACTAGGAGTGGTGGCTACAACTTTGTAAATATATTTTGGTAGACACGACTCATAGTATCCAATATAACAATGCGATTTCCGGTTTGTAACAATGCGAGGTCAATGCGTTTCTAGATTTCTTCTATGCGTTTCTAAAGATCAAGGTGTCAAAATTCAAAATTGATATTGTAATAGCCTTTTATGACATTTCCATGGAACCATAGTTTTGACTCGTTCTGTCAAACGTGACTATTGTAAATCTTTTAAATTTTTGTCATTTCTTTTTCTTTGTCGCTTCACTTCCTGGTTATTTCACTCGCTTGCTTCACTTCCAAAACAATGGAAAAGATATTGATGTTTGAAAAAAAACGCGTAAACGTCTTTGTATATTAGCACGCTATTTAGAATAACGGCGTAATTGCATTTTTAAATTAGCCCGTAACTCGAGGCCTGTCAACTGAAGTTAGTACATTTTTTGCAAAACCTGTTCATTTTTCTTCTACAAATATACAACTGACAGGAATTTCTTTTAATCTTAAATTTGAAGATCCCAGAAGTGTTTGCCCAATTTTTCTCAAGACTACATTTTTAGAGTTACGCCGTTCATTCCACTAAACTCCTCAATTATTAAATTTAAGTACAGATATGTAATGAAACGCAAGTTATTCGTTATCGATTACATTTTTTCTTTTGGCCACTTTGATGCAAGTGTGTTGAAAATTGCGTACGCGTGAGAAGAGGGGGGCAATTAGAAAGGCGTTTTCATTAAGAATAACGGCCTCGTTTCTGGTCACTTAAACGAAGGAAGTGGATGAGAGCAGAGAGTGTCTTCTTCACGTTGTTGACACGAGTGTTGACTCGGAGCATTTCGGTTGAATGGCAAGCCATGGCCAGTGATGGCTGAGTTGGCAAACGAGGCCAAGTTCAGTGGGAAAAAGAACCAACTTTACCCATGGTGTTTGTGTACTGAACTTGTCCTCGTTTTTTCCCACCACAATGATGCTTCAAACTTCCACTATAAATCACGTTGGCTGATGTTAGTTCTTTTATGCTGTTTCTTTGAAGAGTTGTCTTTGGATGAACCCACCGGTAGCGGACGACTTCTAAAGAAGGCCAAAGAACATTTGCCCTTGATTTAACGCTCAGCTTGTTTGGTATTTTCCTCCTCGTGTTTAGTGTTTTTTTTTTCTTCTTATCGCTTCTTTGACGTGTCATTGTAGTAAACGAACTTAGCGGTTGAATCCCACGTGTTGTTTTTCCCGTGACAGACTAAACGGCTCGGGCTTATCTGTTGCTTTCCATTTGGACAGTTCAGCTTTAGAAAGTAGCATTTCACCCGGGGTCTTAATCCTCTTTTCCGACTCGCATCTGGCTTCTGGTAGAACGTATGGCCGTGTTCATTTTCTTCTGCTTTTGTGGCAAACTGATCGTCTTGCTTTCTCTTTGCAGAAGCTAAAACAATTAAGAGCGTTCCGTTCTTCTTTTTCCTCCCTCCAGATTGCCAATTAAACGTAAATTATGCTTTCTTGCTACTCTCGTTGTTGCCGAAAGATGCCGTTTTAAGGTTGTCATTCTTAATACACCGAATGGATTTTAATTCGTCACGCACCTTCTTCTCGAGTTGGCAATTACAACTTTTGACGGGTTTGGAAAGCCGTTTTGTTCCAATGGTGTTACCACTTCCCGTTCCGTTTAATTCCCCGTCAGCTTTTCAACTTTTATGTACTGTATATCTAAAACAGAAGTTTTCACTGGAAACGAAACAGCTTGCTCCTATTAACCGAAGCAACGTCAACCCTTGTTTTAATTAAACGTGTGTTTCGTGACATGATCCCCACCGTGCACTAGGATTAAAATTTAAAAACAAAATACTTCTAAGCATGTAAAACATATAATAACTGTTTATGTAATTAACAAAAAAATATATACGAGAATTTTTCGTCTGAAAACTTGTGGAAAAACATTAGAGGAGACGTTGTAAGTGAGACTTTTTGTAATCTTTCAATTTACCAAACTTTACGGGCCAAATGTCACGATCAGTCATGTCTGTCCAACAGTCGGAAAAGTTCTTTTTCTGACGCCAGTGTGACTTTACCATGTGACCAAAATGTTATGTTGGCCGCGTTAAATTTGTACGTTTTAATGTGAAAACCGTCTAACTAAACACAGTTAACAGTAAAGTTTATACAGTCTTGTAAACTTACATAGACTCTATACACATCCTCTGTCTTTAAACGGTTTTCTTGCTAAAAGCGTACAAAGTGAACGCAACCGTTAAAGCTCAAGAGAAACGATCAACCAACTAATTACACAGCTGATTGGTCTTGTGGTACAAAGAGACGACATAGTGACGTCAGAAAAAAAGATTGTTACGATAACGTCGGACGGACATCACTGATTGTGACATTCCTTAAATCAAAAGTAATTGTGGGTGAAGGGTTCACTTCGTCACATTAGCTATTAAGAAGTTGGTTATGCTTAACATTATAACTAGGGTTTGGAAACCGGTATTCAAATACCGGTAAATACCGGTTTCGAAGTTTGGTGGGTAATACCGTTACCGAAA
>JAQIWH010005973.1:0-13634 GCA_034695005.1 Cryptops parisi
CAAAATTAGTTTAAAAATGAAGTAATAACCTTAAAAAAACAACAAATAATTTTTAAACGTACCAGTACTCTTTATATACGGTCATATAAATTATATACTAAATAAATAAATAAATATACTGTATGTACATACATGATGAGGAAAAACTCCATTTTTTATTTTTGCACGTTACGATTTTGATTCACGCGAATTTCGATTTATGAGAATTTATAATTTATGCGATCGTTGAGTGAGTCGATATATTTATGTATATATACATTAAAATATTCTCATAAACGACTGTAGGTGGCAGTATACGTTCAACTCCAAACTCACTCACAATTGAGTTTTATGATGCAGGAGGACACGGGAGTATCCCGAGAAAACCTGCTCCCCAATGCAAAGAGTATAATGATCAAACTAATAGATAAAGAAAATAAACAGAATAAATAATTTAAAACTCGAAGCTTATTCTTAATAGATTTTGAGATTAAATTTTGGTGAAAACTACATGTCTTGTTGGATGTTATCAAAAGACGAAAATAAACCGGGAACAAATAGTTATTATCGGACATCTGAAAAAGAGATCCTTTGGTAAAAAGCAGTCTAACTTTCCCCAGCCAAACTTCAGTAAACAACAGTCAATAAGAACGAAAAAGAAAACGAGAGAGAGAAAAGGGGAAGAGAATGGTCCATCTTTGGAATCACTCCACCCACGCAAGTCGTAAGAAAAGAAGCCCCCCAATCCATCAGGTGAGCGTCAGTAATGACTTCCCAATAATCGTTATTAGCTTTCATCTCGTGCCGTTGCCATCGACAATAACGACTGATAAAAAAAAACGAGAGAGAGCGTCGAAAAGACCGGTGATCGAGGGCACTTATCCCTGCCACTCAGGGGGCCCTTGGGGTTGCCTCCTTCATCCGCCCCCACCAACTAACCGACAACCAAGAAACCTCTTCTTCATTCCCCCCGATCGACCCAAAGATCTCTTTCTCTACACTCGGCTGGACGTGGGTGAAAGCTCTATCGATGGACCGGGACGTTTTCCTGGCTATTTCCAAAGTCCAAGAACGACTAGTTGGTTCAAAGTAAGTACCCCTTTGAGTTGCAACCCCCCCGCTCTTTTGTATCGAAAAGTGAGAGAAACACACTCAACAAAAAAGTAATAATGGAAAGTCGAAATCGCGAAACTTCGCCAACGTTGATCGAGAGGTCAACTGAAAAAGTCGATATAAGAGAGGAACGTGAAACTGACGAAAGGAAAGCCAAAGAGTTTGCCATCGTCCGAGTCAAAGGTTAGAGTTAGGCTAATGTTTAGATCAATTTTCACAGTCTGAATAGCGATGGTGGAAACGCTTAATTACGGGTGAGAAAGCATCGTTTTCCACACAAAACAAAAATTGATTATCCGCACGAGCGATTTTGGGTTTCCATCTTTATCCCTCGCCCAATGTACCGAACCGGAGTTTGGAAGATAAAAAAAAAAAAAACAACTAGAAAAAGATAAAAGAAAATCCGTTCATCATTTCCGGCTTCGGTTTGTTGTTTGGCATTTACCTTTCTGTTTAAGTGAATGAAATCCGTTCTGACACGGTTCGCAGTCGGGATTTTTTGTTTCTCCCCCTCCTCTCTTTTGAGTTTTTATTTTTCGTTTCTTATTCTCCCTTCCGACGAAGAGAAGCCAAGATGAGACAGCACTTCTCTTGTGTAGTTGTCAGCGTGTTTACATTGGTCACTTAGACGTTCGCTTTCTTTATTCCACATCGACCGCACCCTTTTTTTTCCCTCTAGCTTTACATTTCAATGCACACCCCTTGATAAAAAGAGAAAAAAAACCTACCTATTTTTACAGATCAAAACTCGTAAGTGCATACTGTATATATATATATAAAAAATATTTTGGCATCTAGCTTCCTCCATCAACTATCATCATCATCATCATCCACAACATTGGAAATGGCAACAACAAACTTTTCATCGCACCCATCCATCGTTTGAGACGCGAATTACAACGTCGCGACTCGCTTCATCACAAGCCACGTGATCGTAAAGTCAACGTGGGGGCTGAAAGGGGGGAGAAGGAAATGGGTAAGAGGAAGAGGTGGTAAATATATGAGAGGTGAGAACGATGCTAGGAACGCCATGTTTCTAAATGAATAGCGACCGAGCCAAGGCGAAGGAAGAAGAAGGGGGTTGAGAAAACGCCATTTCTCTCCTCGCTCTCTCTCTCTCTTTTACCTGGCGACGACGACAACGAAGAAGGTGTCGTAAATAAGAAAACTCGACGGTGTAATTTCGAGCTGGCGAGAATATTAAAGTCGCATCGTGATTTAACCCTTCGGACACAACGTGTAAATTGCCAACGCGTTCGTGTTCTCTTCTTCCACCTCCGTCTCCTCCTCCTTTCTCATTCTTCGAAATAATGGAGGAGGGAGGCGAACACCCAAATGACAACGTCAACACACACACACACACACACACACCACGCTTATCAAAGATCCAGTATCGATATACTTGATTTTTTTTTTTCAATTAAAAACAAAACAAAACAACAACATGCGAGCGACCCACTGTCCAACAACACCAACAGTCGCCAATTTGGCGACCATCATCCGGAACGAAATGGTGGGTGGGCGTCTATTAGGTGGCCAAGTCTTGCGCACAACGAGTGGCCCGGAGCATTGGCCCGTCGTTGACACCGAGATGATTATCAACAACTACAACAACACCACTACTAAGCTCTTTTTATATATATATTTCCTTTCTGTTTGTTTTGACATCTGTTATGTCCTGCGCACGGCCAAACAAGTAACAAATTAAACCAACTGCAGCACGCTGATTGCAGTAGCACAAAGGGCGGGGCCCAACACCTCTCATTAAAACTACCTCCTGTACACCTTGTTACTACGTACACAAAACATACACCAACCATTCTACTCACATATACGCGATACCATTCGGTATGGAAGGCTATAATAATAACAGCTTGTCATAAAATTAGGTATTACATACCTGAACAAAAAAAACCCACTATATCCTGATTCGTAAATTGCATTTCAACGAGCAAAACATCATTATCTCAAACTCCACTCGTGGAATGTTACGTTTCGAATAGTATATTTTATGAAGGTGGAACTGTATGAAACAAGTAGGTAAATTCCGTTTAAGGTAGTAAACGAATTAGTATGACAGTTACGTTTCAGATAGTTTTCAAAGACTATCTGAAACGTAGCATTCCAGGAGTGTTTTTTTGTAACAAACCTACGAGAAAAGTGGGAATGTACTACTAATAATTGAAAGATCTGGTGTAAAAGGGTGTTAAATGACATTTTTGTCAAAAAAATGACGTAAAATCATTTTCGGATATGTTAGTGCAAATTCACCTTACTGACGCATAATTTGAGCAAAACAACATTAAGTGCAAAGCTATTAGTGCAAGAAGCGTGAGGTAACCCATAGACGGTCGTGTCTGCAAGTTCAGATACAGTATTTAAAAGCGATTTCCTCAAAATCGTAAAAATGTTACTTAACACCCTTTTACACCAAGGTCCTTCAATTATCGGTGATTGTGAGTGTGGAAGGCTATCTGTTTACGTTCACATTGTTAAGATAAATCCCCATAACGGGAGAGTAAATAACAAATATGAGTATAATATAATCCAAAGAGTGCACCACAATGATTCTTGAATTCGTCAGTTCCCAACAATGGACAACAACCCACTATATACTGTATATGGTTGTGTACGTTTCCAAACCAACGTGAGTCAAAACAAGAAAGCACGTTGCCAAGCCACATGTTCTAAACACAGTTTACTTCTAAACTTCACGTGGTTACCATACCAATCACAAGGTTTATTTTACATGGTACTATTGTAATGACCGTTTGTATTGGATTACCATAACTTGTCACCCGATGGTTAATCATGATTCTTGCCAGAATCATTTTCGAGATTTGACAGAACGAGAATCATCAATTGAACCAGCATTTTGTTTCGACGTTCGAAATATTAATTTAAAATTGCGGATGATTTGCTACATGGTTCCTAATTTACGGTTTAAACGTGTACTTTATTGTTAACCTAACGACGATAGGTCTTAACCCGATCGATGATGACTAAATCTATCATCGTGTCGTTGTTCCAGTGCGCATTTCGGCGTTAGTGCCACCATGTTACATGCGCACATTCAACGTAAGAAATTTACATTCCAATTGGCAACGAACCTCGAAAGCTTTGCCCCACGTGAGGCTTTTTTCCTCGTTTCGATACTTTGGCTCGTAAAGAGAAGAAAGGTGATTGTTTGTCAACCTCAACCATCAGCCAGTTACGTGACACTTCGATAAAAGAAAAGACGAAGGAAACGATGAGACCCAGGTTGAAAGTGAAAGGTTGAAAAAAAAATAATGTAGAAGGGTATATAAAAGCCCCCACCCCCGTACGCACGTTTCCGCACTAGGCAAGAAAAGTGTGGAGAGAGACGTGATGGTGAGACGAGAGAAAAGCATCTCTTACCCCTACTCACACCGATGACGCTGATGCCAAATAACAAATCCAGATACCAGAAAATCGAAGAAACTTCCAAATAGTCTAGTAAATTGTTCTCGACCTCTTCGGTGTAAGAAACAAATAAGACAACGCGTCTTAGAATAGTGGAATTTTTGTTTCAGATTAGACCAGTTAACGATTCCGTTAGCCAACGCTGTGTAACCTTTAAAGCTAAACACTGGACAAGTGCCAAAGAAAATGCTTTCGATAATTAACGAGCCAAGACTTGGGAAGAAATATTTGTAATTCAATCATTAACTACACATAATTAAACGATAGCTCGCGCAACGAGACGATATTATTTGTTTTTCTCCTCCATCCGTGTTCCCAGTAGAATTTTCGAATAAATCATCCGATTAGCAACAAAGAGGTCACTGAAAATTATTGTACGATCGAATGAAATCGGTCACTATCATTATTTAGTTGCGTTTTTATTTTTTATTTTTTTAATCGAGAAGGCAATGAAGCGTAGATCGATTCATTCAAATAGGTCGAAAATTGGAAAGCGAGCACAATGAAAAAGCGGAAAGAAGAAAAGTCTACGCGGAAAAAAAAAATCGACGCGTTTTGCATGAGTGATGGCGAATGATCGCATCAACAAAGAGAACAAGCCCGGAAGTCGATTGGCTACAACGAGGGATAAACCGGCAGAGGAAATAATCAACCACCTAAAAACCATCGATCGTCCACTAAACCCCCTAAAACTACGAAATTACTGAGGATAAAGGGCATTCTTTGTAATCCATTTTCTCTGGGGAGTTTCTCCAAAGAGAAAAGCACTTTGAGGAACAACGTCATAATTGAAGGGTCTGGTGTAAAAAAGTATTTTGATGTAAACATTTTTTGTCAAAAATGACCTATAATAGAAGTATTGTCGAATAGTACTAGCCGATGCATATTTTCAAATATTGTTCTCTTTGAACAATATTAATTATTAATGTAAGAAGTGTGAAGTAGCCCATAGGACAGCAAGGCCAGTTCAGATCTTTGAACGCGTTTTCCTCGAAATTGCAAAAGATTGTTACTTAACATCAGGCCCTTCAATTAATATATTTCTGGTGACCGTGGCTTAGTCAAATCTTCACAACGCCTTTTCAATCGGACGAAACAACAACAACCTTCGGGAGTTCATCCGAACAGTGTCACGAATTTCTTCATCATCATCATCATTAACACGGTCATGTACCCATCGGTGATCGTGAAGTTTTGCAGAGTGGGGTATTTCCGACTTGGTGCAGAAATCCAATTAGGCCGTCTCGATAGTTGTCTAAAACGTCACGCCCTTTGACCCGCCGCTCGAGCAAAATTCTCGACACGAGACAGATCATCTATAAAATGGCCTCACTCCGATGGAAATGAACTGTCAAAGACGAGAGTCACGTGATTCTCCTCCTCCTCCTCCTCTATTTTTCCACCCTCGAAACATTCCGCTCTCCTCGCACCAATTACTCACGACGATCGAACGTTTGACCTTCATTACACTCAGCCATCCTTCATGGAGAAGCCATTTTGAATGCCGGACGATAGAAGACGCAGAAGACGGAGGAGGAGGAGGACCAAACGAAGAGAACGAAAGAAAAGAGGTTTGCTTTTCTTGGGCCAATTTGATGGACACGAGCGATAAGGCGATGGATGGTGGCCGCGTTGCGAGCTCGCGCTTCTTATCCCCAGGGGCGACCACGCGCTTAATATTCATTGGCTGCCATCCTCGAGGGTCGCCATTAATAAGCACCACCTCCCCCCCCCCTCAGTCAACCTATTGATTTATTGATTAATTAGAGGCGATCGGGTCAGATGGTTATCGTGACACGCACCTAATGAGAGACCGTCGTCGTGCGGAGTGCTCCCAACATTCAAAACTGTACCTAAGACGATAGATAGACAGATAGATAAACGAAAAAAGAAGAAAACACAAAACTACTTTTCGGCCCGAAACCCCCTTCAGGCTACGACTGATATAATAAACTACAAATCCCTCCCCCCCCCTCCCAACCTCTTCTCCTCAAATCGTTACAGCTTCCTAAACGTTATAAATAATAAACTCCTTCATTCGGCGCACAACTCTCTCCACTTCACAAATTCACTTTCAACGACTCGCCTCCTCCACCCCCCAAAAATAAAGAAATCACGCGCGTCGGTCCATCGTCCACCAAGTTTCAGCGGTGGAAAAATGCGGAAAAAAAAAATAAATAATAAAACACGAAGGTTCCAAAGGGTTAAAAATCTCAACCCCTTCTCTCACCACCACTCTCCAGTCGCTATGTTTAGCTCCATCCCATCCATCCAGGGTCCATTACTTTCGCTTCTTTCCTAACTCAACGGTATCACTTGGCACATTAAGAGTTGCATCCACTCGACAGCCAAAAGGTATCTTTGTCAACACGGTGCTCTTTCCACCATTTTTTTTTCTTCTTATTCCGTCTAAATTTAACCCATTCGCAGCATCTTTTAGAGATGATGAAGACACTCGTTATATCGCGATCGAAAAGAACTTCATTCGTTGTTGTTGTTGTTGTTGTTACGTCGATCGATCTCCAAGAAGAAGAAGAAGAAGAAAAAATAACACTAAGCCTATTATAGTATTTACTTTAACACGACCGAGAAAAGGTGTCTATTACGAGCTCTCTTATTTTTAGTTATCAATTTACCGTGAATTTAATTGGCAACGTCATTGTTTCTTCATCTTCACCTCCAGGGATTTAAAACGTCGACGACACAACGATTTTTATTCAATTTTTTCAAGAAAAAGTCATTTTTTCCCGTCTGTTTTATAACAAATAATAATCGACTTCTATGAATAGCTCTCGATTAGCTTTTATATGTTTTCAAACTATTTTTCTTTTACATAAATGCCAAAAGGAACAATAACTTATTAATAGTCAATAAGCAACGCAAGACTTTGATTTGAATAGCACTTACGAAACGATCGTTAAGTAGATTATTCATCATAACATCAAACCTATTGAATAAAAAGACAGCTTATAACTTACGACTCTAATTTATTTTTTTATATACTCAAAATCTGTTTTTAATGTGTCTAAATGTTATATAATAATGTTGAAGTAAAACAATAAATTGTTTGTCTGTATCAATTCATTATTGTGATTGTTCATATCCTTTTAGTGTTTAGTGTTTATTGATGTTTATGTTTATCTCAATTCATGTATGTTTATGTTTTAAATAATACAATAAATAAATACATATTTGGAAAACATACAACAATTATAATACATTTCAATTGATTTTTCATCCTTTAAAAATTTGACTAAAAAAGAAATTATGCAAGAAGAAATATATTCCTCTCTTTGCAACACTGTATTGTACATTTTAAAGTGTCAACCAAAAGGCAAGACCCACGTGATAATTGTTAATTAATCCCATACGCGAAGTAAGGTCAGGTGTTTCATCCACAATTAAATAACACCATCCATTACGTTCTGAAATTGCAGGTGAATGAGCTTGACAATGAAAAATGTCGTTTAAAAAAAAAATTACAAGTAATTAAAAATACTGCGTTTTTGATAACATTTTTTTACAAACTCGTAATTACTGAAACAAACACGTGAAAATATTTTTGTTTTCCTGAAATACGTTAAGTGTTTATTTAAATGGCTCGGTTTTATACTCTCAACAGTGAATGGCTGCTCACGTAACGAGATATCACACTATAAAAAGTGGGTAGTAAACTACTGTATGTATATAGTATATGAGAAATAAGCATTTATCGTTGTGTAGCAAACACTTTGAAAAATCTCAAAAATTGACTGGACATTAATCCGTCTAAATCAGATACATCAAAATGTTCCACAACACCAGCTTATGTTCAAGATTTCAGCTCTGTAGGTCATCGTCAACCTACCAAAAAATAAATAGCTGAAAAGATGTTGAATCATTTCAACCTCAGAGTAAGTTAAAATAAAACGGGTTAAAAATATTAATAAAAGTGACTTCAGTGTGGAATCCCCGAGCAATCATTTAGTGTTCGAGTTGGGCAAAAATCGCTTCACTTTCAACGAATCAAGTTGAAGCTTATCGCGATTCAGCTCATCGAAGCGAATGAAAAACGGTTTAGTTACAGTAGGGGGAAGAAGAAGAAGAAGAAAGAAAAAAATAAAGGCACCGTTAACCCAAGCGTCTAAAAAGAACCTTGAAATACGACAACAAAAAAAAATTTCACAAATAAAGGTCTGACCACTAAAATAGATTCCTTTCGGCACGAGACCGATTCGACACGCTCCTTCTGCATCGCCTAATGAACTCTGTCAGTTTCCAAGAAACCTCGCCGCATCCATCCCTCTTTTGAGATAAAGTGAAGAAAAAAAAATACATAGCTAACCAAATCGAGTCGAACAAACGAGATCATCTCTTTAACCCTCTCCCTACAATAAAATTTCTGTTTTTAAAAATTAATATTAAAAAAAAAAAGATTTCGGTAACACCTCCTAATAACTAGTAGTACTAAATGACAAAAAAACACAAACAAACAAACAAACTCCAGTTGGCAATTGCACCGACTTACGGATGTTGCTTTAAGATGGCGTGGGCGTCGAACTGCGGGGGCGTCGCGAATAGCTTTCTCCACTACGAGTAGTAGTGGTGGTGCTGCTGCTTCTTCTCTGCGCGAGGAGACGAGCACTGCCATTGCCTCGACGTCGAGGGTGGTTCACGCACGTTGTCTGGTAGGGTGGGGTAAGCAAAGGGGTTTTGGCGGGGGCGTTTGAACAATAAGTAATCCTGGGTAATACGCCACGTGGTCGAGTAGTCGTCGTAACGTAACACACACTCCGTCGAGGACACCGGCGGCACCGAGGTGCGTGTGAGTTGGTGTCGTCGTTAGGACTCCTCCTCGGTCGATCGGCCGAATGATCGAGCTGGCGACGAGCACAGCCTGGCTTCGTTTCTCCAATCACGTAGTAGCAACGGCACTGATCGGTCCGAGCTGCCGATCGCCCAATTGGGTTCCAGACCGGGATGAAAAAAAAAGTAAAGTCTTCAAGGTCGACTTTATTTTTTTCTTCTTCTTCCCCTCATCCCGTTTCCTTTCCAGCGCCCAACGCCCTCGCACCACGTGCGTTACTGTGTGTTCGTGGGAGCTTGAGGATCGCGTTTCAATAGGACAGACTTATCCTCTCCCCCCTCCACCTTTCTCTCTTATGATGAACTCGAAAAGCCAACGAGACAGTACGCTCAACACTCCACTCCCGTGACTAACATGAAAAATTGAAGAAGAAAAAAAAGTAAGTGCGAAGTCTTTTAAACCGGACTTTCGAACCCGGGTTTTTAATTTGGACCACGAGGGTTGACACTTTGTTTTTTTTGTGCCGTCGATGAGTATCCTTCTCCCCCCGTGAGGTGATGAATGACAATGACGAATGATGACGTCATGGCTGTCATTCTCCACATTGAAAAAATGTCTTTTAAACGCACTTTAAATCACGTAAGATGTTAGCATTTTTCAGGAAGAAAGTCATAGTTGACAAAAAATAAAAGAAGAGGAAGCGTGAGTTATGACGTGCGTAAACGAGGGGAATGAGCGGTTCTTTACTGGCAGTCGACCGCATCGTTGGTTGCCAAAACCGAGGAGAGCATCTTGTCATAACATCCAACAACTTTGCAAAAAAAATAAAGATACTATCGAGATACACTATTAACAAGAGTTAGATTAATTCCTCGTGGTCTCAAAATAAAGACTTCAGTGAATGACGTCATTCTAACCGAAAACCACGTCCAGTGTGATACTCGATCGGATACCTCGCAACAATGTCGACTCATTTTCGGTCATCCATCGTGTGTCGTGGAGCTATGAATATGAATGAAATTGACACGTGACCACCAACGTCAGGAATTCACACTTTTCATCACTCATCTTGATGGCTGGTTGACGTCAACATCACTCTATTTCGAGTGTGAAGACCGTGTACTCACTGTGTAGTTCGTACTTGTGACGTCACATAAGAACTGCCCTTATCGTTCTTAAGTGACATCATCGTCTTTCTAGCGCCTACCGTTGCTTCGACGTGAGCTATGTACAATTTTATTCATTATTTCATATTATTATTATTATTATTATTTTTATTTCACGGTCCTTGAACCAAAATATTGTTAAGTCACAATAGAAACACTTCTTATTCGAACACTTCTTGTACAGTGGAATCCGGTTATTGTGATCACTATGGGACAAGTGCTTTTTTGATAACATTAGCCGGCTGATAACATTAAACGATGAAAATAAAACATTGAACAGTGTTTTGGGACCGACTGATAACAATAACTGATTGATAACATTATCCGTGATTATAAACCGGATTCCACTGCATTATGAGGACGTGAAAAAAAATTCTTTGCACTCACTGAGAGAAAAACGAAAATTGAAGCCATAGCAGCCAATAATAAACAAACAAAAAATTAAGAAAAATACGTCCAAGATGGACGCAAGAGCAGGCGGTACAAGACGCGGCGATGACGACCTTCGAACGCTAAAGCCAAAAGAAAAATAGAAAGAAAAGTGGAATGAAATACAACGGGTGCAGCTGCGAAGAGTATGTGGAGCGAAAGGGTTGTTGGCGTGGGCGGAGTGCGATCCGCACCAATTATCATCCAACGTCGGTGATGAGCCGCAAATGGAATCACAGCGCTGCTTGCTCAGCTGGAACTCTTCTTCGGAAGATGAAGAAGAAGAAAACAACAAAAAACAAAGACGACAAGCCAGAGAAAGAAAGTACTGGAAGAAGCTGAGCTCTAAACGGACGCAAGCTCTACACGCGCACTACTAGCCATCGCCGCCTACAACTCTATTACTAGGAAAGAACAACGGTGGAGGAGGAGGAAAATGGAACGAATGTAACGGGATAGCTAAACGGAAGATGAGGAAAAAACTTCTGCTGTAACAATAACAATACCATCACCCTGGCTAATGGAAGCCAAGAGGAAAATAAATGAAAACAAAATTCCATCAAGTTACATCGCAATTTGATAATCATTTTCCCAGTAACCGCTCTACTACCAAACTCGATGTATCGATCCATCTTCAGATTTTTTTTTGTTTAATGTTGTTGTACCGCCTATCTCGTAGTGATAAAACATGAGAGTAGTCATAGTGACCATGGTGTTTAAAATTGGTTATTCAATTAATTCCTTTTAATTCAACCACTGGAAAGCAATTTAATCTAAAATTTCTTAAAATTTAATTTTTAAGTTAAAATTATAACAAATCAAATCCATTATTTTCATTACGACTAGCTTTGCCAATAATATTTGCAGAATTAAAGTTGATAATGAGTTGGTTGATAACAACAAAACTCTTCAAAACAAGCTATTTGCACTGAATTCGCTATGTTTTGAAGCAAATAGCTTGTAAACATGCAAGATTCTGATCAATAAGTCAAAGGCTTTTGATATGTCTGTTGATATGATTACAGTATACTTTGAAAGTAGTTACAAAGTTTACAAATTAATTGATCGTAAAGGAACAAAAGGAGATGAGTGCTGCAATTCCATAACAAGACAATTGGCATTAAAATTCGTGAACTTTGCCAACCGATAGGATTTCCTGATGAGCAATGGTTATTTCGAATCGATGCATCATCATCTTTGTCAATAAGAACATTCGGCGAAAAACCAGTCAACGATGACTCAGTGACGCTACTCGATCGTAATTGAAAAATTGGGAGCGTCCATCAACACCCCTCCCTTTTCTTTTATAAGAAGCGCTGCAAGACGACGTCAATGCCACCCAATAAGCGCAAGAACAAGTGAAAAAAAAATGCCATTAGTCAATTCTCGATCTTGGTCATTTCCTCGAAGTGAAGGAAATCGCTTCGTTTTGCCAGTTACGTAAAACTTGATGAGCTTCTTCTTGCTCGCCTGCCACCAACTCCCACACTCCAAGCAGTTATGTCTTCTTGCTTCCTCACTTTCTGCCGCTTGGAAGAAAATGTAGGACACGAACGAAATGAAGAAGAAAGAGAAGAAGCTGAAAGCCAAGAAAAAGGAAAATAAAATAAAAAATAGCAGAACAGGAGGAAGATGTGTTGGTAATGATGAAGCCAGATGGCGCTCGTCATTCGATCCAAGATCATCAGAAAATGCTTAACGAACGGCTGCTTGTTCGCATGTAACCGACCAACTCGCTGTTCTCAAAATCAGTCAGTGATCGTAAATCTATAAGAGAAAGAGAGAGAGAGACCGAACGTTTTCCCCCTTGTTTTATCTGATATCTCGCGAAGGGCGTGCGAGTTAGTAGACCCCACTGTTTATATAGTACTCGATACCAAGGGCCGACTTGGAAGAAAGAATCCTTGTCTAACGTGGAAAACGACACGGTGGTTAACATGTATCATCTCATGCGTGGTAAATGGACCGGGATTCATCGACTACTTAGGACTGTTCGACTTCTTTGCAAAATATTCCTGAAGAATCTATGAGAAGTTCCTTTGACTTTTTAGGTGCGCGTCCGTGTATATGTGCGTTGGAGAAAACAAATTTTTTGACGTTGTGGCTTTAAAGAGCGACTGTAGTACTCCCACAATGCGGATAAAAGTTTCCACTTGGAAATATTTCAAGACCTTGGAAACGTCTCAAACAAACGCTATCGATTTGTGTAAAATTGTCATTTCCCTTATGAAAATGCTTCAAGATAAAAAAAACAAAAACCTTAAGCTTTTTTTTTTTTTACTTCTTGGGGAAAAAAAGCTGAATAAAAAAAAGTGAAGCCTTTCGACGAACACTATTTGTTATTGCCAGTTTTTTTCTTCACGATCGACGATGGTCTCATGCCCCCTCCTGTATTTTTTTTTATATATATCCCCAACAGGATGGATGAAATTCGACCTCGTCGAGAGGCCATTTTGTGTCTCTTCTCACCCTCTTCGAGACGAAAGGAACAGATGGCGGACAACTTTTCTTCGCTCTTCACCAATAACAATTATCGGCCACCGATCATCGGACGCCAGATGGCGATAGTTGCTTCGCCTTCGCGACCAATAGGTCGCGCTCAACCCACGTGATATTCTGCGCCAAGAAATCGAAGAAAGTTTCGCAATTTATATACCGCAAGAAACCACACACACACACACACACACACACACACACACACACACACACACACACAC
>JAQIWH010005974.1:0-13632 GCA_034695005.1 Cryptops parisi
TCTATTAAAATTAATTTCATTATACACAAATTTAATTTTGATATTTTAATAGAAAAAGAAACACCATTTTTTTAAAAATTAAAAGCTGAAATACTGAAACTGCAAATAGAAACTGAAACCTAAAACTTATTGTTTCTGGCTCTGCCTTTTATTTATTTACAATTAATAAAAGGTTGTCCTTAAAAAACAAAGGTTTTTTCATATAATCTTGTTTTAGTTGCATGGTCCCCTAATTTTATCTTTCCTTTAACAATGATGAGTGAGATGAGTGACTAATGTTGTTCTAATTAAGAAAGAGAAGAGAGAAAGACCTGGTGTCTGAACGAAAAAGGTTGT
Organism: Cryptops parisi; assembly: GCA_034695005.1. NCBI lineage: Eukaryota > Metazoa > Arthropoda > Chilopoda > Scolopendromorpha > Cryptopidae > Cryptops > Cryptops parisi. The sequence continues at coordinate 337 of JAQIWH010005974.1, forward strand.
GTTTCTGAGAGTGTGCGTAGTAGACAGTGTGTGAAAAAGGTTTACAGTTTTTAATATAAGAAGCTGTATTGATGATTAAAATGTGTTTTAAATGTATATCAAAAAAATAATATGGAATAAGGTTTATTATAATGAAAATATAGAAAAGAAATATTTGTATTTTAATAATAGTTGATAAGGAAAAACATGTTATGTATCACTACTTACCTCTATTGGTATTGGACTAGCCCAGCTGTGAAGAAATGTAGATTACATATCTTCCTTGTTTTTAATGTTCCTGTTGTTGACTTATGTGATGGTTTACCATGTTGTATTACTAATAAGTTACAGTAATTTATTATTATTTGATGATTTTTGATGCAAGACTTGTAAATAGAAGTTATATTATTTTATTATAGATTAAGTAAAAGTCTTACTTACCACTCATGAACATTGTTTCTTTTCATCCATGCTTTTATATCGAATTATATATTTTTGTAGTGTTAGACTACTGCTTCTATTGTTACACGGTTATGGGCCCAGATAGATTGTCTAACCTATAAGACAAAAAGCATCGGATTGGACATTTATGTGAAGTGCATAGTTGTGCCGTCTTATTCATCCTTTTGCGGATATTGTGTTTGTGGAGACTCTATATGACTTACATGATGGCCATGGCCACGGCGAATCCCGAGACACGGTGTGCATTGAAGTTCGCCAAGTTAAAAGGCGCATCCAATTATCGGGAATGGAAGGTGGACGTTGTAATGCTGCTGCGTGAAAAAGAGTTGAGAGGTTTTATTGATGATGTGAAGTCACCACCTCCGGCAGATGCAGATACCAAGGTACAATGTGAATATCTACGAAGACGAGATCAGGCACTGTCTACAATTTATTGATCCAACATTAAAGCCAATGCTTACCGACATTGAGAGCCCATCCGAAGCATAGATGACTTTAAAAAACAGTTTTGAACCGTCCTCAAAAGCAATGATAGGACGTTTGCTATCAGAGTTCTATTGTGCCCAGATGAAGCCTGATGAATCAATGTGCATATATCTAACACGGCTGAAGGATTGGGCAAAACGATTGGAACAGCTACTGTGTACCATCCAAGATATACATGTCGCCTATAAAATGATTAGTAGTGTGCGAGAGAGTTACAATGTGATTGTACAACAACTCTATCAGTTACCCGATAAGGGATTTACCTTGATAGCAGTATCCACAGCGCTTCTCGCTGAGGACGAACGTCTGGCCAATTTACAAGCATCAGGATTTAGTGTGCAGCAGGTATCGAGTGCCTTTACAAACACTATATCACAAAGTGAGCCATCCAGATCGATGGGACGTATGCAATCCTTTGGTAATAATGTTTCATACCGACGTCCCCAACGTGGAAGATGTTTTTAGTGTCAAAAATTTGGGTACAAAAGTAGAGATTGTCACATGGGAACCAGGTCCAACAAGTCATCACAGCCTGTGAGTCAAGGAAGAGCATCATCTTCATATCGTGGACAAACCAATCGTCGTGGACAGCCGTCATCAAGATCCCCTGTTCCCAAGACCTCTACAGTTACATCGGGTTTCCTAACCGGGTCGTGGTACATGGAGATGCATTCAACGGAAGAGGAGACTGTGAATAGGTATTATGAATTTGTATAATTGATTCTGGTGCCACCAACCATTTTTGTGGTATAAAAGACTTATTTAGTGACTTGAAGGACATTAACAAAAATGTTAATCAAGGTAAAGGAACTCTTAATGCTCTTGGTGTGGGTGATATTGTTCTGAATGTAAAAACCCATTTAAACTTAACAATTCGTTTAGAGTTAAAAGAGACCTTTTACGTACCTAATTTGACAGAGAACCTCATCAGTTTAGGTTCAATTGATGAGGCAGGTTTTTCTTATCATGGTCATAATGATTTATTGGAGATTTTTGATCCACTTGGACAATTGTTTTTACGTCTCCATAAAAAGAATCGTTTGTATGTGGTTGCTGCTTGTAAAGGAGAGAGTAACAAAAATGTCATATCGGTTGAATCCGTGCCCACATTAAGACATGGATGTCCTATTGAGCAAAATAATTCTTTAACTTTGTGGCATCAACGCTGTGCTCATGTTAATCAGGGTATAGTGTACCGTATGATTAATAATCATATTGTGAATGATGTTGGTCGAGTTAAGTCCAAAAATATTAAATGTCATGACTGCATAGAGGGTAAAGCTAAAAGAGGCCCTTTTCATCGCGTATCGAACATAGCTACGGCATGCCCCTTAGAATTAATCCATATTGATTTATGGGGACCCTCACTTACAACAAGTGCTGGTGGCGCTAATTATTTCTTAGTTATTGTAGATGATTTTTCTAGATGGATAACGATATATTCACTTAAAAATAAGTCAGACGCATCACGACATTTAAAACTGTTTATAGCAGCAGCTGAAAAACTGCTAACCCTTAAAGTAGTTGCCATACGATCAGACATGGTATGGAGTTTTGTAGCGCAGAGTTAGAGTCCTATCTTGTGAATATGGGTATTGAGCACCAATTAACGAACTTATATTCACTTGAAATAAATGGGGTGGCAGAGAAAATCAACCAGGATGCTCTGAATGTGCAGTGAGAACATTATTAATCTCATCAGATATGAATGCCACAGTTTGGGTGGAAGCACTCCAGTGTTATATGCACGTTAAAAATCGCGTTCCCCTCAGTATCAACCCTAGTGTAACACCATATGAATTATGGTTTAACAAGAAACCGAATATTTCTTACTTCCGGGTCTTTGGTGCGTTGGCATTCATACATGTCCCAAAAAGATATAGAAATGAGTTACAATTCGTAAACCCGCAAGGGCATAGTTGCTGGTTATGCATCGCGTACCAAGGGGTACAGAATTTACGATCCTGAATATCAGAGGATTATTGAATTAAAACATGTTAAGGTAGATGAGCGTTACCTTGGTCTGAAGGGATTGAAGAATTCTTGTAAAGATCATCCCAGTTCTTGTTTTAGTTCATTTTCAAATGTGGATCCAACCATGCAATCTGACCAGCAAATCCAGTTGTCCCCTGAACACGTAACTGTTCCGCCTACAGTTAAAATTGGTGATAATCTAATTCCAGAGAATGTGGTTTGTGACCAAACTACATGGAAACGGGTTGAAGTACCACGGTAAACTGGTACCAGAACAGATGTCTACTATTATGATTCCATAGGGAATAAATGCCGTTCCCTTAATAATGTAAGAAAGTTGTGTAGACAACAAGGATATCAAATCAATGAATGAGATTTTAATTTTACGGCCAATCCACCCAATGAAGACATTGTGCTCCCTGACTCGTTATATCTTGACAACATGGAGCCATCATCCATGACTGCGTGTTACGCAGCAATCCCAAATACCTATAATGAAATGTTAAATCAGAACAGCGTAAAGAATGAGAAATGGCAATGAAAGAGGAGCTTAAAACCATTCAAGAAAGAGATGTGTGGGAAGTGGTCCTGCGTTCCCAAGCAAAACACACAATAACCACAAGATGGGTATATGCATTGAAAACCGGATTTAATAATGCTATTAAATGTTATAAAGCAAGACTCGTTGCACATGGTTGCAAGCAGATAAAAAACACATTTTTTGTAGGAACGGTTTTTTTTACATACTCGTTTAAGCCTCGAAATGGGCCAATGAATTTTAATGAAAAAATGTTTCAACTTGCACCTAGCCTGGGGCACGTTACAACACAGGATAAGATGACACATTTTTTAACTGTCACTGCTCGAGGTTTAGAGAGAGCCCAGATGCCCAGTTGGAAAAGGAGGAATGCGTGGGAGTTGCCAATTGGAGATCGGAAGGTGGCAGTGTGGGCGGTGGTCAAAGTTCGAAATTGAGGTTTGGAATGCAGGGGAGGAGGAACCTTTGACGTTTTTCGTGTCACTTCAACGCAAGACATCTTGTTGCATAGTTGTGCAAACGAATTTCTCCATTTTTTCTTTCGATCCACGCCGAATAACCAAAAGACGAAGAAGAAGAGGTTTGCCGAGAGGAGCTGACCGACAGTGGAGAGTGACTCTCGAGTAGAGACCTAGTAAAAGATCAGTGCAGCCGCCACATGTTGCTGCCGGCCGATGTGGACCTCTCGCAGCGTTCTATGGGCCACCTCTGTTCCCGAGCAAAATAGGGCTATTTTCGATTTGAAACTCAGTTATTGACGGTTTTGCCAGCCAGTAGTTCAATTCGGAAAATTGTTACTTAAATCGAGAAAATTAGCCATGAGCATCAGACTGAGTATTATTGTTTTCTCCTAAGGGATTTTCAGTGATTGTCATTATTACCCGTAGTAGTGTTCATTTGTTCGTGACAGCTTAGTTAACAGAGTTTTCTTGGCCAAGTTCTGTCCTGATTTTTCGTGATGAAGTAGCTTTCAAACTTTTGCAAAAGGTCAAACATTAACGTTAATGGACAAACGTCCAATTAAAAATTTTAAGTCTTATAGTTGAACATGAGACTGTCATGAGAAAAGTGACTCACGTGTAAGAAGAAAGATCATGAATTTTGGGTGTTAAGACGTGCTTGGTAGCAAGGTGTGTTTGAAACAGGAAGGGTCGATAAGAAATAAGTAAGACAAAATGCAAATTGCGACAGTGACTGGGTCCTGAAAGTCCGACAGTAAAAGAGTAGAATTGGCTCTGATCGGTGGTTATATTTTTTCTTTAAAGTAGCAGGCTCACTAGAATTTGTTGGAAATTGCACGGCGCAAGAAAATTTACTGGGTTATTCATTAAGTTCGAGCACACTGTTGACCGGGGACAAATTTTTCATGTCAGAAGGATTGAACAAGGTTGTTGTCATGTTTGTTTTTGTCACTCAAAGTTACGGTCTTGTTTTGAATTTTGTCTGTTTTTGATGGAGTTAACTTGTACGATTTCGAAGAAGTTTCGTCTGTTTATTTACGAAGTTACATTAACTAGGAAGAAATTGTTTACTGTCTGTGATAGAGTTATCCTTAATATTTTGTCAATTGACCTCATTTGAAGCGCGACTTTCCCTGTCAGCAAATAAAAATAGAATTTTTGGTAAAAATTGGAACTTTTGTCGTCTAGCTTTGTTTATGATAAGATTTTTTCCATTTGTTTCCATTTGTTCATTTTATTGTTTCTATTTGTTTTACTTGTCGCAATTTGTTTCAATAACGATGTTAAAACGATACAGGGCACAATCCTGTATCAAATAAATTTTTGTGAAACCATAAAATTTCCAGGCCAATTTTCGCCAATTTTTTTTTATTTTGGCCAACATTATAGCGGGAGGCCTGGCAAGTTTTAATTTGCTATTTATATTAAATTTCAAATGCTTTACAGAATCATACAAATCATTAAGTCATATCATTCTAATTAAGATGTATAATTATGTAATGTTTAGTAGTGGCAAGTTATATTTTGTTACATAGTGTTCTGGTAATTAATTTTACTGTTGCTTGTTATGTTTTTCGTATCCCTAATTGAGTGGAGCTTTTCTGGATGTATTAATTGCGTTTTGAATTATTATTGTTTTCTGTAAATCTGGTGTGGCTGTCTAGATGTCAATGGCTAGCTAGAACAGCTTGAATTAGGTGACAAAAAAAATAAAATAAAAAAATTGACACAAAACAAGGTCTACTAGCCAAGAGCAAGTTGTGTTTAATTCAATTTTTGAAGGGACAAAAAAATTATTATTTTAGAAAAAAAGACGGCAAAACACAAGCCAAGCCAGACGTGAGGGCATCTGGGGGATGATGGATGTGCGAGGATGGCAACAGCGCCACTCGGAGTCGGCTAGGATAGCTTTCGCTTCATCTGGAAGCAGTGGCGTACTGGGTCAGGAAAACTTACTGGGAAAAAAAAGCTTCATCGGCGCCTTCACCAAAGTTTGCTGTAAAGGGGGGTGTGGGGGCAAAGCCCCCACAAATGAGTTGGTCTGGGGTCATCCTTAATAACAAGTGAAACGTATTCAAGCAATTAAAACAAAATAACCTTCATAGCCTGCTGCTTCAGTGCATCATGCGCATCGCATGCGCGTACTTGACCAACAGTTACGCTATAGTAGATTTTTGAAACCTGCTTCTAGCCACCATTGCTACTATAGCCACTATGCTGACTTTTGAGCAGCTCTTTCCACGCTTTCCAGGCCAGCTGTGCCATGCGCGTGCACAGAGGGCACTTTGTTCAGTAGAGCTGACTCGTAAGCGAGCTCCACATATAGTGATTTAGTTGTTTTTTTCGGTAAAAAAAATAACAATCCTCTCAGAAGATAGTGCATTGGCATTAAGCTTGGAAATTATTGATAATGTATTAAATATTCTGTACAAATATAAATAAATAAATGAACATATATTATGCATATATAGACCCGAGGAGATAGGGGGTACTGCAGCTCCGCAGCACCTATAGACGAGCCGCCACTGGCATTGGCATATTTTGCTCAAAATAACAGGGGGTGTCAGAAGTAGGACAGCCTACCAAAATTTAGTTGATGATGGCCAAATCTACCTCCCCCCATTTCTAACTAATAATTTTAAAATACTAATAGGTGAAAAATTCAATTTTTACCATACTGCGCAAGAAGGTGGATTTTTTGGGTGAATTTTTAGCATGTACGTATGTTTCTTTGTTCCCTCGTACAGGCTGAATGGCTTACTGGTGAAATTCAAATGAAGTGTCTACAGGGCCGGATTAAGTCCAACTGGTGCCCTAAGCACGGTCCAATCTTGGTGCCTTCGCCCCGCTCCCTCGGGTTTTTTGTGAAAAATTCATAATTTGACCATTTTTACACACGTAAACAAACCATTCTTTATTACATTGTTTTCTAAAATATTGGATATGCATAGCAATTTAACATTCATAGATGAAAGGATAATTGTGGTCTATTTATTTAGAAACTAAATTTTGCATCCCACCTTGAATAACATGATAAAACTTTTTTTAATAAAGTTTTACGTTACTGACAACTGCAGCCCTACACACAGAGACCTGTTGTTTCACCTCCTTTGCACAAAAGGCTACTTAAACATTATTTATACTTTAAAAAGTTTCTTCTTCTTTTTTTAAGTGAGAAGTCTCTTATCACGTCCTCAAAATCAATTTGACGTAACAAATCTGCTTCTATGCAAAGCAGGGACATGCAGCAAAACATAGTCCCAATTAAAAGTAAATTAAATTAAATACTAATTGTTTTTCCTATTAATTTTTTCATTGCTGTGGTGCCCTCTTTTCCCTTGGTGCCCTAAGCACGTGCTTATTATGCTTAATAGTTAATCCGGCCCTGACATGATTTTGAAGCGAGTTTTAAACCCTTAAAGACAGGGCCCACTATAGGTACCGTTGCCTTACTTTGAGTTTAACAAGATAACGGCTAGCTTTATAGCTATGTCATTTGGCCCTCAGACTATTGAAATCAAAAATACAGAAATGATGCAGTGAAGATGATAAAGATGGAACAGGGTTTCATGAAGCAGGAGAAAATGGGAAAACCCTGAGAAAACCTGTCCCCATGGTGTCGGACACAAACCTGAATCCACTACTGCCAAAGGTGATGCTCTGACCACCAGGCCACCCCACGTTAACCTGAGATATCCAGATGACGAAACTCGTTTATTTAGATTGACATTCAAAGATTAATAAAAATAGTTCACATGGAAAAACTCTAGGCATAAAAGTCAAACCACCTATGGGATTACTTCATAGCTAAAATGGTCATGTCATTTCAAATACACTTACACTGTAAGGATTATTTATACAGTATACCGACAATAATACGAATTCAAAACAAAGACAAACACTATAAAATATATTTAATATCTCTATCTATATCAGGCAACGCTATAAACTTTTTAAGGTAAATATTTGCTGCAGTCATTGTATACGTACATACAATGACTCACATTTTCTTTGGAAAAACTGAGTATTCTGAACTGTGTAATTTTTCCGTAGAAAAACAAGTTATATCTTGTAGTGAAATGAGCATCAAAGCTTACAAATTAGAACCAGTTTAGAATGAGTTTAGAATGCTAAACTCATCATTTACACGCCACGTTATAACTATCTCAAAAACAAAAAAAACCATGATTGCAATCCAGATTACTTATTAACAAGTACGTTAAAAATGCTTTTTAAGCATAATCTTTATATACTGACATGTAGCGTTCACCATATTGGTTTTTAATTAACAACATATAGACAGTGACACTCGTGAGACTAAGATGAATCGTTCATCAAAATCCATTGATCTGTTCCTATAGGAGATAACAAAGAGTCATGGATACATACAACCGAAAAACACAACCCTCCTTGCGCAGTCGGATAAAAATAGATCAAAAGGAAAGAAAAAGCCCAGTCTAAAATGTTACATAAATTTAGGAAATCATCACGACCACCAGTTCTTTGGATTTGAAAGCACTTGGTGGATCAAAGCTGAAGTACCCCGGTGTTGACAACATCCATGCTCCAAATGTTCTAAATGATGAATGTTTATACTTACATGGTAAACTGCTTCTGCTTTAATGTGTCCTCAGAACAGAGTAAGCTTTGAGACAGTGAGGTTCCCAGTTCACTCTAGCCTGGCAGGTTTTTTAGCCACGTGACTTCATGATGAATGAACCATAGCAGCACAGCTGAAGTTGACAAAACATCCTTCCATTCCTGTTTTCTGAAATGATACGAGATAATGTTAGAACTGGGGTGGACAGTGACCGATTTTTTTAGTGTAATTTAGACCAACTAATAACTACCGTAGGCTACTTAACATTCTATACCAATGAATGACAGATATTACAAAGAAAAGAGGCTATGGTTTCACACACTTTCTCCAAGTAATAGTCTCAATTGGAGAAAATTAGATAATAAATATGTTTTTCGATTAATGTTTACCGTTTTTAAAAACATATGCCGCCTAAGGTATATCTGAGAATAACAAAAATTAATTAATGGCAATACCTTCGCTGTAGGATTGTGGGATGGAAGTTGAGTGAAAATCCACCATGGTGAAGATAAACCACGACTGGCAGACGAAAGTAAACAAATGCACGTGCGATAGTGGTGCCGATACTCGATACGATACTGAAGCATCGAGTACTGACTGCTATCGATAATTTGAGTACAATACCGCGAAGCGGAAAAACACCAAGAAAACAAAGACAGAGAGAAAGAAGAAAAGACCCACGAAAAAAAAAAATGTAAAGATGGATCAGTGAATTCATCAAGTGTTGTATCGAAGAAGAAAAAGATTCTTTAATTGTGTTTGTAGTTATAGTGAACTTTTTCATTAAATCAATAAATATTTAACCATTTTTCGGGGGGAAGAGGTTAGACATAAAAAAAACAAAAACAAACATAATAATAAACTGAACTGTCAATAACAAGACATGACATGCTATCTTTACTTTATTACATAGTAAAAGATGGTATGTTAAGCACCAATAATGGACATGTTAAGCACACTCGATTTAATTAGCTTACCACTACCTAATTTGATAACTTAAATTCATGTGCATGAGTTATATATTATAAGAATACAAGTTAGTAATGAATATCCCAAAGCTAATCTGTCATATTAAAATAATTTTTAAGATTGATACTTTGTTGTGAACACATGCATTTCTCCAGTAATGGAAATTCAGAGCACCAATAATGGACATATATGTTTTTTTAATAACAAACCAAAAGCCAATATGCCTATGCTAATTGTTTTAATGCATCTGCCATCCCTTCATGGTTATAACCCAATAGGTTATATTCCAAGTTATAGTAAGTTACTGAAATATTTTTGGGACTAATTTATAGACTATAGTCTAGGGCTGGTTAAACAAGGATACTAAAGATTAGAATAAAGAAAAATAATACAGGGTCCGGCAAAAGATAAGGCCCCACGATGGCCTAGTGATTAGGGCATCCACCTCCGGTACTCTAGTTGGTGAGTTCGCCTCCCACTCATGCCGTGTGGGTTCAGTTTAGGGTCTGACACTGCGTGCAGGGGCAGGTTTTCTCGGGGCACTCCAGTTTCCTCCTACATCATAAAACTCTGTTCCATGTTCATCATCATTTCTGTATTTCTGATTTCCAATAACGTCTGAGGGCCAAATGACGGCCGTAAGGCCAGTCGGTGCCCTCGTTAAACTTCAAGTACCTACTTACCTCCGGCAAAAGAGATGTTACTCACCTATGGAAAAAAACGGTGCACAGTAATAAAGACATTAGTTTAGTAATATCCATATACAGTACATTTCCATTTTCATATCCATTATGGACACCCAAATGTAGATCTATTATGGATATCCATAGTCATCATATCCATTAGCCATATTCGTAATATCCATATCCAATATGGACATCCATATCTATTATGGATACCCATAATGGATATGAATATTGGTAACGTAACCTTTTTGCAGGACCCTGCACATTTTTAGATCTGCATATTTTGGTAATTATGGAATACATTTCTAGTTTCAAAGTAATAACCATTCCTAACACAGTCTTAACTAGCTCACTAACAAAGCACTGTTCAACTGTGCAAAACCAAACTAGTAATGGACCTAGCAGTACCTAAGGTGGAAATGCCAGTGATGGTCATTAGTTCAACTGTATTATTATTATTTTATTGCAGCATTCCAAAGGAATAATGGGACAAGTACAAACATACAAAAATAAAGGAAATAGAGAAATAAAGATACAACAACGAAATAATGCAAAGGTCAAGGAATTGAAGCTTGTTAAGCTGATTGGTTCTCCATAAAATAACTTTTGACACTTGAATTAAAATGAGAGCAATTAATGATACATACAGCTAGCTCTGGAGCAATGGAAAATGGAAGCTCTGAGTGTGTATGGTAAAGCATTCCAGGTATTAACTATGGAAACGGAAAGAATTTAAGGGCGGTGAGTGAAATTGGTTGATTAAGTTCGACCAAGAAGTGTCTTACTCAACACGTCCAGTTGAGTGGGTTTAGACACCCCCAAAAATCCAAAAATAAGTAAAAAAAAAACTGACCAATAAATGGAAAAGCAATTCGACCCCCCCCCCCCCCAAATAAAAATCCTGGTGGGGTTGCGCCTCTGAAAACCTCATAAACATTCCACCTGCAAATAAAAGTTTGTTCCGAACTCTGTCCAAAAAAACTTCAAAACCATCAAAAGATTCGATACCCCAATATAATAAGTTGCACCACTGAAATCAACTCTCTCCTCAATTAAAAAAATTTATTAATCAGATAATCACCTTTTGAATGTTCTCTTACTAAATGCTGAAGCAGATGTGTATATTTTCAAAGAAATTATACATCTGTTTTGTGTTTTGTATAGTGACAAATTTTAGCTACACTTTTGTATTGTTCTGTTTTCCTTTGTATTTTATGACACTGTTAATTTGTCCTGTATAAAATGTACGGTACTATATTAAAAAAAAAACTTACGTGCTGAGAAGGGCCACACTGTAGAAATGAAACTTCCACTACTTGTTCTATACAAATAATCCTTTAAATTTAGAAGTCTTCATCAAATCCATAGTGCACCACATATAACTGGAAACAGGTAGCAATTTCCATGATGCTGACGCACTCCCTACGTGCGTTCCATCCTTGTGCCCATACATAGATGTTTACATTTCCAATAAAACTTCGTAACATAAGACTTACTTGAATCACCCAGATTTTTTGCTATTATACCACGCTTCGGATTGCTTTGTGAAAAGTGGAAAAACACTACAAGATGGTCAGAGAGAGAGAAAGAAGTTTCAGTTGACCAAACAAATAAAATTATTCTCCACAAACAGAACTTTAAAACATTTTAATTAAAATATGAAAATCAATGGCAATTTTACGATGTAACCAAATGAACGATGTAGTAATGGAAAACTCGATGATCTCAATGCAGAGGGACTCGCTTGGGAGTTTCTAACTTATCAAAAAACGTTTCGCTTCATTAAACATTCAACTGCTGCTTCAAAATGCTCATCCTCTTCACCAAGTCGTTCAACTCTTCGGACCTGGAAACAGAAACAAATCTGTCAGTTGATGAAGAAGAAGCCACATAAATGTAATAAACAGTTTGGAATTTTCACTATAGTACAAATTTAAATGGAGCAAAATTCCAAATGTCCAGTGTAAGCCAATGGTCACCCATTGGCCAACCATTGGTCAACCATTGGTCAACCATTGAAATTATCAAATACTAAGTTGATTAGTCAGTTTTTGAAAAACTAATGCTGAAAATGTTTTCTAAAAATAATATTACTGTTTTCTGAGAATATCTTGGAGCTGCTTTTTTCTTTCGTCACTCAGCTCTCCATAATCTTGCAAGGCACTTATCGACTTGGAAGCAGTTTCCTCACGATACTTCACATGATAGTTGCTCTTCGTTTTCACCTTATGAATGATAGAATTGTTGCTGAGTTTAACCAAAGCATTCCGTGTATATGTTAACGGCAATGTATGAAATTAGCACCGAAATAGTTGTCGAGCAAGAATTCAGGTTAGGTTTGAATAGGATGACCCGATTTAGATTTGAAAACCATCCAATCCCCGGGACACAAACACGATATATGGATATGATGCTAAATAACGCTCATTTCCACCAAAATGAAGCTCAATGATTGGTCAATAAGATACTGGGGATCTCATCGTACTTTTCGGTTTCGTTGAGAAAAATGTCCTAAACGCGCTTTAAGTCATAGCTCTTTTCTTAACTTTTTAAAAGTTATTTCTTAACACAAGTTATAACTTTATTCCATATTTTTTGAACCACATTTTCATTGAGACTACTTTTTAAAACCCATATCCGCTATGTTTTTTAGCTGCTCCACGATATATGAATACATTGATATATCGATGAAAATCTCAAAATTTTTTAAAAATATCGTTACATCGAAAAAATGCTAATTTGTGGACATTCGTTTGACTTTAGCATTACTGTGTCTATGCATTATTGGTTAATATTAAAAAACTGTAAGTAATAAATTTATTGAAAATTAGTAATTTATTATTAAAAAAAAAAAACCGGTTTTTTTTTAATAAAAAAAAAAAAGAAGAGGATATCCCGAAAAACGTTTTCTGGACCCAGGAAAACTGAGTTATGCAAAAAAACCGGGACAATCCCGTAAAACCGGGATGTCTGGTTTAAATCTAGGCCTGTATCTGAGCTTAGATTTTTTGGAGAAAATGTTGTGAACTAACCTTAACGGTACCTAGACGCTTGTACAAGTATATATAACTAGAGGTCACCCCGTGCAGAAGCACGGGCGCTAGTTAATTAAAACATGCGATCAAAAAGAACGCTCCTACT